>CATLJY010000848.1:0-38039 GCA_949987705.1 Thereva unica | reverse complement strand
TTGGTAGGTTTAAAACGAAAAGTAGATTATCTAATTTTTACCAGGGCATATAAACGCTTACTGAAATGAATGAAAATTTATAAATTTCACGAACGATGTATTTAAGACCGTCCTTATAGTCCATGAATATAAGGAAGTGATTTTTCTCAGAATTTTTAATATTTTACAAAAATTTTACAAACGATTTGCCCCATATCTAAAAAATTTTGCAGCCCTTTGTTTAAAAGCATATTTTTAAGTTTTTATTAACTAAATTTGTATGTATCTCTTCAGAATAACAAAACAAAAGTGGGATGTTGTGCCTAGAAACTAGCCACTAATTACGCTTTTTCTTGGTATTCTTTCTATTGAATAACACTTCAGTCTGGATGACAATATATTAAGTGAAGATTGTGAAGAATTGCGAAAATATTCAAACAAATAACTCGAAAAACTAACGCATCTTTCATGGAGATGCTGCTGAAAGAATTATACAATAATTACCCGCCAAGAATTTGAGAGAATTGATATATTTTAATTGCACCCCATCTATGACAAAGAATAGTGAACACCATCTATGGCAATATTACATTACTCTTCGTTTTACCTATGATTATCAATTTCCATAAAATATACAAAATACATTTCATAAATAATAGAAAATCTGTTGTCATAAATCAGTTGTTTACTTCCTTCTAAAGTTTATACATACATATCTTGCATTGGAATGTACCTTTTTATGAAAGCATGAATAAATAGGTTTATTGCCACATTACTACAAGTTAGTGTTTGGAGTAATGGGAAGGCGCTAGATCGGGGTGCGAAATTACCAGGTTCGATTCTTGATGAATTTTTTAAGTACTTTTTCTTTAGCTTTTTTAGTTATGATGATTTATTGTAGTATAATAAACTAAGCCTGCGTTGATGATAAAATCTCAAAGCGGCGACTAATTAAAACCTTTGGGACATATTCAATTGTGAGCTATAACTCAATCTATAATAAGCTAAATAAGCCAAATCCGTTTTTAACTAAAACTTTTATTTCACGTTGCATTGATTTAATTATTGTCATAATGCTGTATCCTAGTGTGGCCATGGAGATTCATAAGTATTACACTGACCAACGCTATATATAATTAATCTTGCAAAGTTTTTGTTAAAGGCTTATGTAGGTTATAAGTTGTGAGACTTTGCGTAATCTAAAACTTAACAAAGTATTTAACAAACACTACCAAAATCATCATAACTTAAAAAAAAAAAATAGTACGCGGCCATCGCCAGTATCGAACCCGGGTCCCGTCGCACCCCGAGCTAGCACCAACCCATTACTCCAAACTCTAACTCGTAGGAATGTGGCAATAAACCTATTTATTCATGCTTTCAAAAAAAGGTACATTCCAATGCAAGATATGTATAAACTTTAGAAGGAAGTAAACAACTGATTTATGACAACAGATTTTCTATTATTTATGAAATGTATTTTGTATATTTTATGGAAATTGATAATCATAGGTAAAACAAAGAGTAATGTAATATTGCCATAGATGGTGTTCACTATTCTTTGTCATAGATGGGGTGCAATTAAAATATATCAATTCTTTCATATTTTTGGCGGGTAATTATTGGTGTTGGTCTCTTGCGAAGTGGGGGTACTTGTGTGCGTGCACGTGCATATGCTATGGATAAACAGGTGGCTGTGTTTTTCAGTAGATGTTCTACATTTAAAGAAAAGTGAAGTGCGTGCATGATAATATTTTCTTTAAAAATAAAATAAAAAATAAAGTTAAATTGAAGTGTAAATAAATACAAAAGGCGCGGTAAGCTGAATTTTTACAATAATGTATGTTTAAGTAAAATAATACACCTAATTCTGCTGTGCAAAGTGATTTTAGATTTGCCTCCAATCCATAGAAAAATTTTTAGATTCGTTTTACATAATTATATAGTGTGTACATGTGTGATGTGTTTTGTTTTTGTTTTTTTTTTTTTTTTTCAATTTGACACTTTCGATTTATTGGCCTCGATTCCCAGATCCAGTGGGTCGGAAGTGAGTGCGGATTTGAGACTTTGCGATTCTCAAATCTGCAACCGCGAATCTCTCTTTGACATTTTCCGTGCTTTAAAAGTGTGATCCGCAACAAATTTTCTGAGGATTTGAAACCACAAATGCGCCTAAGATAATCCGACATCGGGTATTTCATTAGCGTGTGAGTCTTCACTCCGAATTTTTGATTTAATTGAATCCGCGACTGCGAATTTGAGAATCGCAAAGTGTCAAATCCGCACTCACTTCCGCGCCGTCGGATCTGGGAATCATAATATTTTTTTTTAAATTTCCTTCGGGGATTTTATTTCATATGAAACAAGTTTTTGACATGAATACGTCTCTAAATTTGCTTCCAGAACAAAAACCGATGATAACGAAATTATGGCATATACATAGTTTTTATTTGCAGCTCAAAAACTATTGTTTATATTGAATAAAGAAATATACCATGACGTGGGTGAAGAATCAAAGAATTTTATTGTTTACATTTGATTTCCTTTTTTTTAAGCTATGATGATTATATTGTAGTGTTTGTTAAATACTTTGTTAAGTTTTAGATTACGCAGTCTCACAACTTATAACCTACATAAGCCTTTAACAAAAACTTTTCAAGATTAATTATATATAGCGTTGGTCAGTGTGATACTTATGAATCTCCATGGCCAAACTAGGGTGAGGTAAGCCGAATTTTTAACAATAAGACATGTATGTTTAAGTAAAATAATACACCTAATTCTGTTGTGCAAAGTGCATCACATTAGATTTTCCTCCAATCCAAAGAAAAATGTTTAGATTCGTTTTCTATAGTGTTTACATGTGTGATGTGCTTTTTTTTTTCAATTTGACACATTCGAATTATTGGCCTCGATTCCCAGATCCGGCAGGTTGGAAGTGAGTGCGGATCAATCTCCACTTAATATATTGTCATCCAATCTGAAGTGTTATTCAACAGAAATAATACCATGAAAAAGCGTAATTAGTGGCTAGTCTCTAGGCACAACATCCCACTAGTTTTATATACGTATTGTTTCTATACACACGTGCAAAAATTGCAAATTATTCATAAAAATGTAAAAACTGATCTTTAAATCACATATGATGATCCTTTCTACAATATATTTTGTTTGGTCACTTTTAAGCCTTTATCACCATGAGATTTCATGCACCGTTACACGTAAAATTGAAACACCAGTTAATATAACTTTTGATCACCGATGATCGTAAATTAAAATTATAAAATGTCGCGGATAAATCTCACTTCTGAAATTGTAGAGACTTTTTGGCTTTTTCTTCTATTCGTAACCTTTAGATTTAATAATAAAATAATCAACAACACAGCACGGAACCGACATATACTTGACAAGACGGCACAAAGGAAAAAAGCGAGTGCATTCACAACGATCGTTTAATGTCAACTGACTGTTCATACATCATGTTGAATCTCGAATCTGAGATTCTGCACGGTTAGTGACCGGCACACAAAGGCGAATGAAATTTTTTTTTATTCCCTTTTTTTTCAATAATTTCCTACACAACCAGCGGACGATTTTTTTATGTGGCGGTGCTAAGCTCAAGAGTCAGCCTTTTAGAGTGTCTGAGTGTCAGGTCTATTCTCTGAATTTAGGTTTAATCGGTTTAAATTATACTAAAAAATAGGGATGTTATGGATATGTAATTTCGGATCTGGAAATGGATACGGATAAATGAATAATATTATTCCGGTTTCGGATACGGTTACGGATATGAAATTATTTCGGATTATCCGACAGTTTCGGATAGTTTCAGTTACGGACATTCGTAATACTCTGATATTTTTAAGGAATTGAAAAAGCTAAATACAAGTAGGTAATGATTTGACTTTATTTCTAGGTTAACATTTGGTCTAACAATCACTGGGCGGGTATGTCGGCTCGGTCGGTGTAAAACATGTCATAGCGTGTCTCATTTAGACTCTGTCTCTATCCGAAATTATTCGAAACTTTTATATCGGTTTCGGTTACGGTTTCGGATAGATTTTTATTTCGGATATCCGATAGTTTCGGTTACGGTTACGGAGCTCCATAACATCCCTGCTAAAAAATATAAATTCAATGGCAAACTGGAAGATTTACTTTAATTGGTATTTTTTAGTTATTGTTTTTAAGATATTTCTCAGATTACACACGAAATCCATATCAACTCCTTCATATTTATTCCGCTATTAGATTATCATATATACTGTGTAAAATCCAACTAATGCAACTGGAATTCCCTGGATATAAATTCGATCAGCTGCTATCACATGCATCACCAACATTGCCATCATTTTCATTATCATTCTTGTTGTTATCATTTTCATTGTTATCATTTTCAAATTTTAAGAAAACAGTTGCACTGTAGCAAATTGTAAAACTTTTGCAGACTCCCTCTGAGTGTATCTCCGAACGCTGAAGGATTAACTTATAAAGTTTGTTGGTTTGTGAGCGGATAATAAATATATTATAATAAACGTTTTTATTTAAACTTATGGGCGGTTTCACTAAATTGCTAATTAATATTTGCTTGAAATATTTTCATCGTACCACGTGCCATCACGCTCTATGCATATCGAAAGTACGGTATTATGCAGAAAATCAAGTGAGTGCTCCATTTATTTTCATTTATTTTCTTCCATTCCGTTTATTAACTTCCCAGTATAGGGAAGTTATTGTAATCTGTCTGAAAATCGAAATAGAAATTTTCAACGTCTTTTCATTTTTCAAGGTTCCAATAGCATTTTAAGCAGAAATTTGAAAGGAAGTATGTGCCAAAACTAAAAGATGGCTCAACCAATATTTTTTTAATGTCTTACAGTATTTGAATTTCCAATGATTTTAAAGTGAATAGTATCTTCATTATGGTGTAATTATTTAAGATATAAGTGTAGAAAATGTGAAAGAAAGTGCTAAAGTTATTGTTTTGTTTGAAATTTAAATTCGGGCATATTTTGTGCATTTATGTATAAATATTTAATCTTGGATATAAAAACACATAAAAGACTGTGGATATAGCAATAATCGGCAAAATGTGCAATGGCTGTATATTCAAGATAAAATCTTTATAAATCCAGTGAATTCACCCCAATTTAAATGGCAATCAAAACACATTAGCACATTTTGCTGCACTTATATTTTTATTAATTACCACCGTCAACTCATCATTTTTTTTTCTAATGAAACACGACATAACCACTGCGAATGTAAACTAAGTGGCCACCTTTAAAAATAACACATTTAATCACTCAATGTTTTTTTAATTTCTTTAATCAAATCATATGAGGTTTACATGAATATAATAGTTTCCACTGTAAGACACTAAAAAGTAAAAAATACCATGTGCCACCCACTATATGCAAAGGGCCCACTTTCCGAAATGTAAAAAAGGGTGGGGGCTAGCCAAAAGTTCTCGTGTTAATGAAACTAGAATATAGGTAAATAGCGCCACGCTTTTTTGATCACTCATTTAGGTACAGCTTTAAAAACGTCATTTAATACAAAATATGCGAGGGCAATCAGAAAACTCAGAACTCAACACTATTCTGAATCCAAAAATTATAAAATTCAGCAAATGATTTTTTTTTTTTTTTATCTAAAGATGATATTCTTAATAACAAGTATATTGCACATACGAACTTCAGAAATTAATTGCAGTATGTTTAAAGTTGCATCGGAGGTCAACCTGTAAACCTTAAGCACCGTATAACGAAGCACTCTATAACTTTCACATAAAACAAAGGCACTGGGAACTATCACTGTGGGAAGTAGAGTTTTTTGTAATCCCGGGTTTCGGCACCAAAATGTTAAGAGTTTGAATTGAAAGATTTTTTAACGTTACAATAATTCTAGTTTTAATTCTATTCTTCAACTTTTTGACATTACAAATTTATTAAAGAAACTTATGTGATGCTTAACAAGTGACAATCTGTCCTTCACGAGAGTTATCGGCTAACTGATCAGGCTAGCTTTATCCAAGCCTTTTTGGTTGTCGGTGATCGCTAGCGGTGATAAAAATGGATCCAGTGCCCCACCACCAGGAGGAGCTGTTTCAGCGGTTCTTAATCAACATTTAAAATGTAATCGTAACTGGATAAAAACACACAGCAGCTTATAGCGTCATCGATTTGCTGCCCTTTTTGCTCGAAAAGTGCTTTTAGAGCAGATTGCATCATCGATTTGACGCTCCCTCTCAGGGCTGTGCCATCGATTTGTCACTCGCTCTAAGAGCAAACCAAGATTTTGTCATCGATTTGCCCAAAAGTGCACTACCAAAGATCAGAAAGAGCAAGTTTTTAGATCTGTATCATATCGACAGATTTGAAAAGTGCTCTAAAATTTAAAAAGTTATTTATGTTGTGAAGATTAAATAAATAAAAAAAAATTATAATAATAATACAACAAAATTATTAATGGTCGAAAAATGTTTAGAATAATTTGTAAATTTTTCTGAGAATTAATATGTTCAGAACACAAAAATGTGTAAATGTTAATCAAAACAAATCTTGAAGGGAGCAAAATTCAATCGAAGAGGAAGCGAAATTGAATCAGAGCAATTTTATGTTAGAGCGAATTTGTTCTGGAGCGAGCTACTTTTGCTCAGCTCCAGATGAAATGTGCTGGCACTCGAAGCTAGAGCTGCCAAGTCGATGACGCTATTAGTCACATCAAGGTTTCTAACTAGTTACTCTATTTGTGCCAGTTACAATATAATAACTTTTTTGAAAGGTGTTACTAAACGAAATGTTTCAATAACTTTAATTTAATTTAAATATGACATCATTTTTTGCAACTTTTAGGCACGCTTTTACAACAAGTGTATTTTTTCGTAACAAAATTAAAACTGCAGTGTAACTGAACCGGATGATTTGTTGCAACATGCTAATTCGAAACAATAACATGACCGATATGTGACTAAATTCGTTAAAAAAACTGGATTATAATCTAAATGTAACATAAGTTTGTTACAAATTCAAATCTGTTCTACCTGGGAGCGTTTGCTGCCTGCCTTATTGCTTTTTTAAGAGTACTGGCTTCTTGTGCTATATTTGTTGTTTTTTGATGGCGGTCCAAGTAGTGTGTGACCAAACGTCTGTATGCTATCCAGTCCGCTCTGTTCTTTTTGAAACGTGGAACGTGTCGTGTTGTATGGTGATTAGGATTGGAAGATGATCGCTGCCCTTGGGGAGTGGGATGACCGACCATTGGTGGGTGATGTGAAAGTAAGCTCTATTGCTGTGAGTGTATTGGAGGTGCTAAAATAAGTAGGGGTACCATCAATTAGTAGGCAAAGGTCTGTATCATCGAGCCATTGCTATAGTATGTGACCTGCTTGATTTTTATAATTGCTGCCCCATTTTTGATTATGTGCGTTGAAATCGCCTATTATTATTAATGGGTGAGGTACTTGTGCCAGGAGACTATTAAGGTCTGAGATGGCTGGTGTGGTGTGGGGGTGAATGTATATATATTGACTGCGTGGAGTGGCTGAGGAACTAGGAGCGTGACTGCATGTACGTTTAGGGCCGTTACTATTGAGAGAACTCTCGATGTGATGGTGTTTCGTACGAGGATCGCCAGGGCTCCGCTCCGCGTCCTGTGTCCGGTTGATGTATGTTGTGAGTGTAGATTTTGTAGTCTTTGTATACGAGTTTTCGGTTACTGTCTTTGACGTAGGTATCCTGGGAGCCTACTATGTATTCGGATCAGAAAGTAAAATGATCTGAATTCGGAAATTTCGTACTTTGTATTCTGTTTTTACAAACGCACCTCATCCGAAAGTACAATGACATTTATATTCGGAATTAAGTTTGCTGGGGGCCTACTATGCATTGGGATTTACTTAGAAAAAATCCGAAAACTGTTGCTTCAGTCGTCGGAATGCAATTTGCTATCGGAAACAAATAATGAAAAAACTTTTGAGCATCAAGGAAGTACTTTCTTTATTTAAATTAAAAGCTAAACATGTTAAATAATACGAAATTCAATAATACTGTTTAATATTATAATTTTAGCCTTAAAAAGATAAATAAAAATGAGTGAGCCTTAAGCAAGAACGATTTGAAACTGCTGGAATATTCATTTTACAATTAGATATGTAATAAGAAAATAGACTCCTTATGTTTGGTGAAGAATGTTAATCTTGTTTAGTCCTAATTATATGGATGTGTGCATCATCAATGGCTTTCTTTTCTAGCTCTGTCCTTTCCACAATGTTATCTATTTTGAACACAAGGATTCTTCGATTACACTTCCTATTTTGTCTGGTACAGCCGACACTATTTAATAAGACAAGCCGATGCAGAAATCTTCGCCAAAAATTAGCTGCGCAAAAAATCTCAGAGTTGTCCCTATTAATATTTGGTCAAATGGCTGTTGATCGACGTGGTATAGACAATTTTCCTTGATTTCATCCAGCACAAACAAAAGCTTCTCTCGAAAGTCTGAATAAACTAATGAAACTTGAAGCATATAAATAATATTCGTATTTCATAACTAAAGTTGATTAACCGTGGAACTGGTAGATTAATTCCGCTACCTCGGTAGTACTCTTACCGAAAATGGCGGTGCTGAAGAAGATGCCAGTTCCAGAATAAATAAAGCACGAGGCGCATATGCATGCCTGTTCCGCAAATGGAAGTCAACGGAGATCTCACCTAACACCAAATTGCGGCTGTTCCATTCCAACATTAAGGCAGTTCTTTTGTGCGGTTGCGAAAGTCTCCCAATTCATCAAAAGGCGCCTACAAATCTTCATCAACAGATGCCTGCGTCGAATCCTAAAAATCCGGTGGCAAGATAGAATTTCAAACGAAGAACTATGGCGCCGTGCCGGCCAAGAAAGGAAAGACGGTCAAATCAGGCGAAGGAAATGGAATTGGCTTGGCCACACCTTGCGACACGAAAACGAAAGCTCAAACAGGCCCTTGACTGGAATCCGCAAGGATCCCGTCGAGTCGGAAGACCTAGAACAACGCGGAGGAGAACCCTACTAGCAGAAGTTACAACAACTGGGAGATCCTAGTCGCGCAAAACAGAGTCCGCTGGAGGGCAACTGTTTCCGCCCTATGCCCCATGAGGGATTAAAGGAGCGTAAAGAAGATAACTAAAGTAAAATAAAACCTGCTCACAGTTTTGTCGAAATATAAAATATATTTAATGTGTTCCGAATACTATTTCTTCGTAATAGAATACAATTCCCGTTAAAACTTACTACGTTCGTATACGATCTAGGTCATTCTTGTGTATCTAACTTTTTTAAGTAATTCTTTGATGCATTTTTCTGAGACATGTGCTGAAAACAAACAATTTTGGGTGGTTCAGATGCAAAATAACGATTTTAAACACCTGCATAACTTCCAAACGAAGCCAGTTTCTGTTCTTTATGCCGAATTGAAGAATTCACAATTACCCAAAAAGCCTGAATATGTTGCTCTACGATAATCGGTATAGGAGTTATTAAAGTTTAAGTAAATTAAAAACTTTTCAAAAGGTATTTTCGTAAACACTATCCCAGTGAACAATTTTTTTCTCCAAATATACCTATAATCAGCCCTTAATGGGTTAGAATTTAAGTCTAAAGCACCCTGTATATAATTTAAATTAATTAAAACAAACTTTTAATTATAAAAAGGCCAATACTTCATACTTAAAAATTTTGAATTTATAGATATGACAACCAAATTCAGATTTCAAATCCGAATATCAATAGTAACACTTTGTTCAGATCCGAAAATTTTACATGGTACCAATTAACTTTCCAATCGGAAGTGAGTTTCGGAAAAATAAAACTTTCTGATCCGAATACATAGTAGGCCCCCTGGAGTGACAAGACGTCTGATTTGCTGGCATGATAAATTAAGTCGAGTCCGCTTTTATTTGCAAAGAAGCTGTTGATTTTCCACTGTAATAGTGTGAGGGTCTTCAGCGAAGGTATGCTAATATCGCTACCTCTGTTCACGTTTTGTGTTGGTTCTATGCTCCCCAGCAGGAAATTTTGGATGTCACTACTGTCGTAATGCATTATTTCTATGATGACATTTGGACAAAAATTAATAAATTGTCATGTAATATATGAAATAATTCACGAATGAGTGCATTATTCCAAAGTCATTACACTTTACATTACCCTGTAATGCTATATGTAATGCCTATGACATATTCATACATATTACAAAAGGCCTTCTTTAGTAATGAGGAAAGTAATATACTGATTACCGCCTATGACATGCCTGTGTAAAAGTAAGCTATTCTGTAATGCTAAAAGTATCCGTCCGAGCTTACTGTAATGAATTACATATCTACTTCGGTAATGACTGCATTTCCTGCTGGGTCGTCGAAGTTGTGTCTCTCGGGTTTGGCTGTCCTATGGTGGTGTAGTTACATTGAGAAGGTGGTTAATTTGGTTAATTGTATAGCTTGCTGCAAGACCCTCTCAAACTTAGTCTGAATTTTTGTTGAGCGAAGTAGGCAAGTGGTGGGATTTTTGACATTATGTATGGAATAACATCCATAACAATCATTTTTTTTTAAGATTTCTCCTTTTTAGATGAATAAGTAATACTGAATTTATTTATTAAAAAAATCAGTAATCGATTAATTTATTAAATAATTTAGAAATGCATAATAAATAGCAAAAAATTCATCAAAAAAGGTGTAAATGTATTTTGTAATTTTAATAGAATGAAAGTGATGAAAAATGTTATATGACATTTTTAGAAGCTACATACATTATTGTTAGCATTTACTAGACTTATTTAAAAAATGTTTCACGTAAGTGAAATAATAACAATAAAAATTAACAAAATAAAATTCTAATAAATATATACAACATGCAATATATACATATCCATATATATAAAATAAAATAACTGGTTAAAAAAATTTTTTAAAAAAAATTCGTTTCATTATCTAAAAAATGTACTGAAAAGTAAAAAATACAAAATATTTTAAAGAAAGCGTGAAATTTCAATTTTAATGAAAACGTTAATTAAAAGAATGGCGCATTTTTCATCAAAAATTGAAAATATAACTGTAAATCGCGTGAGATTTACAATAACCCTCAATTTTTTGCTTTGTTAATTTCAAATTCTAACAAAATTTTTTGATGAAATGTGCGCCATTCTTTTAATTAACTTTTTCATTAAAATTGAAATTTCACGCTTTCTTTAAAATATTTTTTATTTTTTACTTTTCAGTACATTTTTTAGTTAATGAAAAGAATTTTTTTAAAAAAAATTTTTTAACCATTTATTTTATTTTCTACTTTTTAGTTTATTATATGTATTCTGCCATTTTATGATGGCAATTCTATTAGATTTAAAATTACGTCACACAGTTTACTGTATTCATTTGATACCCATGTCGTGGGCTCGGTGGAACATAATTGCAAAAACGGCCGCCATCTCGTAACCGTCTTCTTGATTTTTTTACAAAAAGGTCAGATTGCATTTAGTACTTATACATGATGAGTTGAACTCAAGTTGAACCCAAGTCTAACTACATGTAAACGGGAGTTGAGTTGGGTTAAGGTTGACTGAGCTCGACTCAGCTCTGCTACCTGGGTTTAGTTGAAATTATGCATACGGACATGAGTTCAGTATTTGAGTAGTTGAATTTAGTTGACAGCAGCATCTCTGTGTTTGTTTGTGATTTTTTGTAACGTGTATTGCTTCTTTATTATCAACTCACCCTTAACTCAACTATTCATCTCATCATTCATACACATTAACCATCCGAACTACGAGTGTGTGCAAAATTGGAAGTTGATGGGTTATATTTTCTACTTTTTAGTCTATTATAAGCTTTCCGCAATTTAGCGTTGGCCGCCATTTTGAATTTGGAATGTCGCCACATAGCTTATTGTGTTCTACCTGTCATATCCTTTCATTTGATACCCATGTCAGAGGGCCGCGGAGCACAATTTCAAAAATCGGGCGCCATTTTGGAACCGCCATCTTGATATTTTTACAAAATGGCCAGATTGCATTGTCATCCAAACTAAACGTGTATGCAAAATTTCAGCTCTATCCGAAACCGGGAAGTGGGTCAAATTTAATTTCCAAGATTTGACGACAAACAGTGTAAGTTAAATAAAAGAATTTGAAAAGCAATAAAATTAAATGAACAACAAACAAGAAATAAATAATTCGTTTTACGTGTCTACATAATTAAAAACATGAACGTGCAAATATAAGTATAATTAAAAACTTAAAACAACTTGGCGCCTTCATCATAATCTCAAAATTTTTGATTACATTCTGTAATAAGTAATATTCTGACTTATGGGGGGACAACACCTTGAATAGGCACGATTTTACGTTAAATTGAAAGTTCAATATTGTAAACAATACTTTTTAAAAACAAATGAAACTTTTTTTATTTATTAAAACAACTATTAAACTTTACTTTTACACGTCAACAAAGTCGAAAAAGTTATAACAAACTATATTTGTTTAACAAATCCTCGCGCATGCACCTTTTCGCTGGCTGCACATACCACGGGGACCTGATACAATAAAAATGGATTCCAATTAAAGAAAGTTAATCTTAAATACATTGTCTACGACCTAGTGTAGCCGATTTTCATTTCAATCATTTTGAAAAACAGCCACTTAAAGTAAAAAAGTCGATTTTTTGGAGAATTTTTAACAATAAATAGCCGCCATTTTGGAACAAATAAACCAATCAAAAAACGGCACAATTAGCCACTATTTATCTTTATTGTGTCACCTTTAAATTATTATATTTAACCGAAAAAACCTATTAGTTTCTTTTACTAACGATAAAAACTGCTCCGATTCCCGCACTTTTCATATAAATTTGACAGTTCTTCAGAGAACTTTCAGACTAAGTCACACAAATGCAAAAATTTTCAGCAAGGCCTGTAGTTGAGAGGGTCTTGCTTGCTGGTGTTTGAAACGCATTTTTGAACTCATTCTGTTGGTGGTAGGGACTCATCCTCAGAGACTGCCATGATGTTGTCTTCTGAGGTTTTAGGTGTTTTTGTTTTTACGTAACTTTTCGAATATTGTGTAGCCCATGCCTCTGCAAAAGCTAATTTTTCCATTGGTTGTGTTAGGGATAGTTTTTTGTTTGCGTCTTCGGTTGTGTCATAACTTTCTAAGCCTGTTCGCTTACTTCAAATGGGATCCCTCGGGATCCCATTTGCGCCCATTTCGTGTTCGCTTACTTTTTCGGGCTCGAAAAAGAGGGGAAATTTTCGCTTCCCCTCTTGCCAATTTGTACCAGAGGTTTTGTGTCCCGGCGATTGTGGATTGCTGTTTGTAGTGTATTTGAATTGTCAAAAGGAACTGTCAATTATCATGTTAAATCAAAACGATTACGACGTGATGAAAATAAGTTCTTTATTTGGTGCCTAGTAACAAGATTTTACATAATTTCATGCATAAATTATTAGTTTCAATAGCTTTATGTCATTAATTTGAAGACCCAAGTGTTTTATAGGTTAGATTTGCAAAAATCATCCCAGAAAGTGTTCGCTTACTTTCATATTTTTATCCCCACTCTTCAATTTTATTGTCAAAAATCTCGGGATCCCGAGGGATCCCATTTGAAGTAAGCGAACAGGCTTTCTACATACATATGTAGAAAGCCATGCTCATGCCATACTCGGGTGGCAATATTTAGTTTCTGTCAAATCGTATGGATAAGTGAATATGAGATATATTTTTTTTTGATTGTTTAGTGAATTAATTATGTTAAAAAAATGAATGATATGCCTAACAACAATTACATTAAAACGTTGGCATGGCAGTGATACCTAGAAATTAATAATTAATTTCCCAGTATAGGAAGTTATTGTAATCCGAAAATCGAAATCAAAATTTTTGACGTATTTTCATCTTTCAAGGTCCCAGGAGCATTTTAAGCAAAAAATTGGGAGGAAGTATGTGTGTGTGTGAGTACGTATGTGGTCATTTTTTCCTGCACGATATCGCGCGAACCAAAAAAGATATCGACTTCGTTGAGGTGTCGTTCGAAGCCTATTAACCGAAATATGATCTGAAAAGATTTTCATAAAATTCGGTCGAGCCGTTTTTTTGTTTAAGCGGCGTAAGTAATTTTTGGACCTGCACGATATCTTTCGAACTACGAAAGATATTGACCTACTTGAGGTGCAGTTCGAAGCGTATTAGCGACAATATAATCAGAAAATATTTTTATAATATTCGGTCGAGCGGTTTTTTGGTTTAAATGACATAAGTGGTTTTTGTACCTGCACGATATCGCGTGAACTATAAAAGATATCGACTTAGTTGACGTGCCGTTCGAAGAGTATTAACCAAAATATGATCTGAAAAGATTTTCATAAAATTCGGTCGAACCGTTTTTTTTTTGTGTAAACGACGTTTATGATTTTTGTACCTGCACGTTACACTTCATTAACGTGCCGAAAAAAGAATATTAACGAAGAAATGCTCCGAAAAACAAAAACGAGTGTGCGCAGGACCACACTTTAGAAGTGTTAACTTCTATGGCTAGTCTAAATGTCCAAATCAATATTAATACAAGACGATAAGGATTAATATATTTTATTTATGAATATTCTGTTAAAGTTTATTTAATTGTTACTTATATGCGAGAATATAAAACGAATGCTGAGAGCAGCTTCTGCATTGCAGCATTCAAACCCAATCCCTCTCACCAAGCGCGGGATATTTTGCCTCGCACACATATAATAATACGCTGCTGTTTGTAAGTGGAGCTCAACCAAAAGTTTCCATGCTCTAGCCAGCTGCATAGGCACAAGTTCCCAGAAACGAGTGAGCAACAAAGTGCGCGTGTCGCCATCATTGCAGCAAGTGTCCAGAAACGGGTGTAGCAACAAAATGCGCGTGTCGCGAATTCTTTGTTTTACCCCCAGAGAAAAAGTGCCAAACGCGCCTAAAGAAGTTAACACTTCAAAAATTTCCCGTTCTAAACGAAGTGATCTTTTTTGGGTTCTGCACAGCGATAGTCTTCGATCAAAACATCACTTGTCAAAATCCGACAACCTTTCAAAATCATGCAAAAATTTCTTTACCCTTTACAAACAGCGCGAATTTTTCAAACCTTGGATTAGCACTTTTTGACGGGGAATTGTTTTCTACGCGTGATACAGTTTCAGAAAAATGCGGTTCATCACGGGATTTCCAGTAGTTACCGCAAAATTTGTTCTTTTTGGTCAAGTCTGACAAGTACTTAACAGTTACAGTTTTGCTAATATCTCCGGAAATCTTTGGAACTTCCAAATGAATTCATTCGCTTCTCAGTTTTCTATAGCGCTTTATCCCGCTCAATACGAATTTGAACACCCGCTTTACTGCAGCGAACGAAATACGGAGGAAATGTTTGTTTGCTAAAGTTCAGGAAACACAAATTCTCTAGAAAAATCTTGTGGGTTTACTACTATTATAGTTATTTGAACTAGCTTCTCTCGGGATTGCTTTATCATCAGTTCTGATACTAGCCAATTTTCCACTATAGTCCATTCAAAAGGCGGAGGGGAGTGTTCCAAAATAACTCTTAAAAATGCAAAAAACACTCCTTTTTAGGGGTTTTTCGCGATTATTTCCATAATAATGTAAGCTAATGCAATGAAATACACTTTTTTAATATTTACTTGCGAAGGTTGTTGATTAGTACTAAATCAAGACGAACTTTATGATAAGGGCTAATCCTAAAGGGTTGAAACCCCTAACCCCGAAATCGGTTAAAAATAGAAAAATTGTAAAAGTTATTAAGTTTATGCTTCAAATTCGAGGAAAGCGGAAGTAGATACTGTCAGGCAAAAATAAATTATTTTCAACCCTTAGTGGGTTGAAACTACCCCTACAATTATAAAAATCAACCCTTGAGGGTTGAAAATAATTTATTTTTGCCTGACAATACCCCCACAATCGAATTTGAAGCATAAAATTGAAAAATAATAATAATAATAATAATAATTTTTACAATTTTTCTATTTTTAGCCGATTTAGGATTTTTATCTTTTATCATAAAATTCGCCTTGATTTAGAACAAATCGACCACCTTCGCAAATAAATATTAAAAAAGTGTATTTCATTGCATTAGTTTTCATATTTATTGAAATAACCGCGAAAACCCCTTAAAAGGGGCGTTTTCTGCATTTTTAAGGGTGACGCCCATGTTTTAGGACCGCGGGATCGCGATTTTCGTGATCAGCGACCCCAAAAACTTTTTGGGGTTCGATTTTCTTAACGGTGTTATTTTGGAACACCCAAACGCGCGTTTTGAATGGACTACTAGTGCTAAACGTATAACTATTTTGTAAGTCAGTTTATTCCATCTTCGTTCATCATACTGGGAAATTAATCGTGTGGACCGAAGGGGTCAAACCCACATCCCAACTAGTTTGGTTTGTTTTACTTTTTTTATGAAGTTCTACTTCGAATTTTTTTGTGGGGTATTATTTTGAGATTTTTTTAGAAATCGACAATTTCTGGTGGGGCTAAGCCCCACAAGCCCCTAAGGAAGAGCCGCTTTTCTTTGCTTTTCAAATTCTTTTATTTAACTTACACTGTGTGTCGTCAAATCTTGGAAGTTAAATTTGACCCACTTCCCGGTTTCGGATAGAGCTGAAATTTTGCATACACGTTTAGTTTGGATGACAATGCAATCTGGTCATTTTGTAAAAATATCAAGATGGCGGTTCCAAAATGGCGCCCGATTTTTGAAATTGTGCTCCGCGGCCCTCTGACATGGGTATCAAATGAAGGATATGACAGGTAGAACACAATAAGCTATGTGGCGTCATTCCAAATTCAAAATGGCGGCCAACACTTACACTGTTTGTCGTCAAATCTTCGAAGTTAAATTTGACCCACTTCCCGGTTTCGGATAGAGCTGAAATTTTGCATACACGTTTAGTTTGGTTGACAATGCAATCTGGCCATTTTGTAAAAATATCAAGATGGCGGTTCCAAAATGGCGCCCGATTTTTGAAATTGTGCTCCGCGGCCCTCTGACATGGGTATCAAATGAAAGGATATGACAGGTAGAACACAATAAGCTATGTGGCGTCATTCCAAATTCAAAATGGCGGCCAACGCTAAATTGCGGAAAGCTTATAGTAGACTAAAAAGTAGAAAATATAACCGATCAACTTCCAATTTTGCACACACTCGTAGTTCGGGTGGTTAATGTGTATGAATGATGAGATGAATAGTTGAGTTAAGGGTGAGTTGATAATAAAGAAGCAATACACGTTACAAAAAATCACAAACAAACACAGAGATGCTGCTGTCAACTAAATTCAACTACTCAAATACTGAACTCATGTCCGTATGCATAATTATCCCGCATACTTTGGCTTATCCCAACTCAACTCCCGTATACATGTAGTTAGACTTGGGTTCAACTTGAGTTCAACTCATCATGTATAAGTACTAAATGCAATCTGACCTTTTTGTAAAAAAATCAAGAAGACGGTTACGAGATGGCGGCCGTTTTTGCAATTATGTTCCACCGAGCCCACGACATGGAATTGAATACAGTAAACTGTGTGACGTAATTTTAAATCTAATAGAATTGCCATCATAAAATGGCGGAGTACATATAATAAACTAAAAAGTAGAAAATAAAATAAATGGTTAAAAAAAATTTTTAAAAAAAATTCTTTTCATTAACTAAAAAATGTACTGAAAAGTAAAAAATAAAAAATATTTTAAAGAAAGCGTGAAATTTCAATTTTAATGAAAAAGTTAATTAAAAGAATGGCGCATTTTTCATCAAAAAATTTTGTTAGAATTTGAAATTAACAAAGCAAAAAATTGAGGGTTATTGTAAATATCACGCGATTTACAGTTATATTGCATGTTGTATATATTTATTAGAATTTTATTTTGTTAATTTTTATTGTTATTATTTCACTTACGTGAAACATTTTTTAATAAGTCTAGTAAATGCTAACAATAATGTATGTAGCTTCTAAAAATGTCATATAACATTTTTCATCACTTTCATTCTATTAAAATTACAAAATACATTTACACCTTTTTTGATGAATTTTTTGCAATTTATTATGCATTTCTAAATTATTTAATAAATTAATCGATTACTGATTTTTTTAATAAATAAATTCAGTATTACTTATTCATATAAAAAGGAGAAATCTTAAAAAAAAATGATTGTTATGGATGTTATTCCATACATAATGTCAAAAATCCCACCACTTGCCTACTTCGCTCAACAAAAATTCAGACTAAGTTTGCGCTTAGTTGAGTTAGTGCCAAGATTTACATCAAGGCCTGTAGTTGAGAGGGTCTTGCAGCAAGCTATACAATTAACCAAATTAACCACCTTCTCAATGTAACTACACCACCATAGGACAGCCAAACCCGAGAGACACAACTTCGACGACCCAGCAGGAAATGCAGTCATTACCGAAGTAGATATGTAATTCATTACAGTAAGCTCGGACGGATACTTTTAGCATTACAGAATAGCTTACTTTTACACAGGCATGTCATAGGCGGTAATCAGTATATTACTTTCCTCATTACTAAAGAAGGCCTTTTGTAATATGTATGAATATGTCATAGGCATTACATATAGCATTACAGGGTAATGTAAAGTGTAATGACTTTGGAATAATGCACTCATTCGTGAATTATTTCATATATTACATGACAATTTATTACTTTTCTCCAAATTTCATCATAGAAATAATGCATTACGACAGTAGTGACATCCAAAATTTCCTGCTGGGGAGCATAGAACCAACACAAAACGTGAACAGAGGTAGCGATATTAGCATACCTTCGCTGAAGACCCTCACACTATTACAGTGGAAAATCAACAGCTTCTTTGCAAATAAAAGCGGACTCGACTTAATTTATCATGCCAGCAAATCAGACGTCTTGTCACTCCAGGGGGCCTACTATGTATTCGGATCAGAAAGTTTTATTTTTCCGAAACTCACTTCCGATTGGAAAGTTAATTGGTACCATGTAAAATTTTCGGATCTGAACAAAGTGTTACTATTGTGATATTCGGATTTGAAATCTGAATTTGGTTGTCATATCTATAAATTCAAAATTTTTAAGTATGAAGTATTGGCCTTTTTATAATTAAAAGTTTGTTTTAATTAATTTAAATTATATACAGGGTGCTTTAGACTTAAATTCTAACCCATTAAGGGCTGATTATAGGTATATTTGGAGAAAAAAAATTGTTCACTGGGATAGTGTTTACGAAAATACCTTTTGAAAAGTTTTTAATTTACTTAAACTTTAATAACTCCTATACCGATTATCGTAGAGCAACATATTCAGGCTTTTTGGGTAATTGTGAATTCTTCAATTCGGCATAAAGAACAGAAACTGGCTTCGTTTGGAAGTTATGCAGGTGTTTAAAATCGTTATTTTGCATCTGAACCACCCAAAATTGTTTGTTTTCAGCACATGTCTCAGAAAAATGCATCAAAGAATTACTTAAAAAAGTTAGATACACAAGAATGACCTAGATCGTATACGAACGTAGTAAGTTTTAACGGGAATTGTATTCTATTACGAAGAAATAGTATTCGGAACACATTAAATATATTTTATATTTCGACAAAACTGTGAGCAGGTTTTATTTTACTTTAGTTATCTTCTTTACGCTCCTTTAATCCCTCATGGGACATAGGGCGGAAACAGTTGCCCTCCAGCGGACTCTGTTTTGCGCGACTAGGATCTCCCAGTTGTTGTAACTTCTGCTAGTAGGGTTCTCCTCCGCGTTGTTCTAGGTCTTCCGACTCGACGGGATCCTTGCGGATTCCAGTCAAGGGCCTGTTTGAGCTTTCGTTTTCGTGTCGCAAGGTGTGGCCAAGCCAATTCCATTTCCTTCGCCTGATTTGACCGTCTTTCCTTTCTTGGCCGGCACGGCGCCATAGTTCTTCGTTTGAAATTCTATCTTGCCACCGGATTTTTAGGATTCGACGCAGGCATCTGTTGATGAAGATTTGTAGGCGCCTTTTGATGAATTGGGAGACTTTCGCAACCGCACAAAAGAACTGCCTTAATGTTGGAATGGAACAGCCGCAATTTGGTGTTAGGTGAGATCTCCGTTGACTTCCATTTGCGGAACAGGCATGCATATGCGCCTCGTGCTTTATTTATTCTGGAACTGGCATCTTCTTCAGCACCGCCATTTTCGGTAAGAGTACTACCGAGGTAGCGGAATTAATCTACCAGTTCCACGGTTAATCAACTTTAGTTATGAAATACGAATATTATTTATATGCTTCAAGTTTCATTAGTTTATTCAGACTTTCGAGAGAAGCTTTTGTTTGTGCTGGATGAAATCAAGGAAAATTGTCTATACCACGTCGATCAACAGCCATTTGACCAAATATTAATAGGGACAACTCTGAGATTTTTTGCGCAGCTAATTTTTGGCGAAGATTTCTGCATCGGCTTGTCTTATTAAATAGTGTCGGCTGTACCATACAAAATAGGAAGTGCAATCGAAGAATCCTTGTGTTCAAAATAGATAACATTGTGGAAAGGACAGAGCTAGAAAAGAAAGCCATTGATGATGCACACATCCATATAATTAGGACTAAACAAGATTAACATTCTTCACCAAACATAAGGAGTCTATTTTCTTATTACATATCTAATTGTAAAATGAATATTCCAGCAGGCTAAAATTATAATATTAAACAGTATTATTGAATTTCGTATTATTTAAAATGTTTAGCTTTTAATTTAAATAAAGAAAGTACTTCCTTGATGCTCAAAAGTTTTTCATTATTTGTTTCCGATAGCAAATTGCATTCCGACGACTGAAGCAACAGTTTTCGGATTTTTTCTAAGTAAATCCCAATGCATAGTAGGCCCCCAGCAAACTTAATTCCGAATATAAATGTCATTGTACTTTCGGATGAGGTGCGTTTGTAAAAACAGAATACAAAGTACGAAATTTCCGAATTCAGATCATTTTACTTTCTGATCCGAATACATAGTAGGCTCCCAGGATACCTACGTCAAAGACAGTAACCGAAAAATCGTATACAAAGACTACAAAATCTACACTCACAACATACATCAACCGGACACAGGACGCGGAGCGGAGCCCTGGCGATCCTCGTACGAAACACCATCACATCGAGAGTTCTCTCAATAGTAACGGCCCTAAACGTACATGCAGTCACGCTCCTAGTTCCTCAGCCACTCCACGCAGTCAATATATATACATTCACCCCCACACCACACCAGCCATCTCAGACCTTAATAGTCTCCTGGCATAAGTACCTCACCCATTAATAATAATAGGCGATTTCAATGCACATAATCAAAAATGGGGCAGCAATTATAAAAATCAAGCAGGTCACATACTATAGCAATGGCTCGATGATACAGACCTTTGCCTACTAATTGATGGTACCCCTACTTATTTTAGCACCTCCAATACACTCACAGCAATAGAGCTTACTTTCACATCACCCACCAATGGTCGGTCATCCCACTCCCCAAGGGCAGCGATCATCTTCCAATCCTAATCACCATACAACACGACACGTTCCACGTTTCAAAAAGAACAGAGCGGACTGGATAGCATACAGACGTTTGGTCACACACTACTTGGGCCGCCATCAAAAAACAACAAATATAGCACAAGAAGCCAGTACTCTTAAAAAAGCAATAAGGCAGGCAGCAAACGCTCCCAGGTAGAACAGATTTGAATTTGTAACAAACTTATGTTACATTTAGATTATAATCCAGTTTTTTTAACGAATTTAGTCACATATCGGTCATGTTATTGTTTCGAATTAGCATGTTGCAACAAATCATCCGGTTCAGTTACACTCTTCTTTTTTCTTCTTTGTGCCCCTTTAATCCCTCATGGGACATAGGGCGGAAACAGTTGCCCTCCAGCGGACTCTGTTTTGCGCGACAGCTCTCAGCTCTGACCAGGATCTCCCAGTTGTTGCGGCCTCTGCTAGTAGGGTCCTCCTCCACGTTGTTCTAGGTCTTCCAACTCGACGGGATCCTTGCGGGTTCCAGTCAAGGGCCTGTTTGGCTAGGTTTTCGTTATCGCGTCGCAAGGTGTGGCCAACCCAATTCCATTTCCTTCGCCTGATTTGGTCGTCTATCCTTTCTTGGCCGGCACGGCGCCATAGCTCTTCATTTGAAATTCTATCTGGCCAGCGGATTTTTAGGATACGACGCAGGCATCTGTTGATGAAGACTTGTAGGCGCCCTGTGATGAATTGGGTGACTTTCCATGTTTCGCAACCGTACAAAAGAACTGCCTTAACGTTGGAGTTGAACAGCCGCAATTTGGTGTTAGTTGAGATCTCCGTTGATCTCCATATGCGGAGCAGGCATGCATATGCGCCTCGTGCTTTATTTATTCTGGAACTGACGTCTTCTTCTGTACCGCCATTTTCGGTAATAATGCTACCGAGGTAGCAGAATTTATCTACCAGTTCCACGTCACGGTTATTCAGCGCAGTTCGTTCAAATGTGTTTGCATTTATCCGCATTTCCTTGGTTTTGTTCGGATTCAGCCTTAAGCCTGCTAGACTACTTTCTGTTGCCAAATTGTTTAACATGTTTTTTAGCTCCTGATGTCTGTGGGCCAGCAAACAGATATCATCCGCGTAGTCGAGGTCCTTAAGGCGGTCTAGCAAACCCCATTGTATGCCGCCTGTTCTATTATCTAGAGCGTCGACAAGGATGTCATTTATTACTATAAGAAATAGTAATGGCGAAAGTAGACATCCTTGTCGTACTCCTGAATTCACCTCGAAGCTGTCGGATAATTTTCCATTATGGAGAACTCTGCATTTGGAATTGTTGTAAAGGGCTTTTATCAATTCTATTATTTTATCAGGCAGTCCACGTCGCCGTAATGCCTGCCATATAAAGCTCCTATTAACCGAGTCGAACGCTTTCTCATAATCTACGAAAGCTAGGTAAAGGGGGGATCGGAATTCAGTAGACTGCTCCACTATGATTCTCAAGGTGTTAATATGGTCTATACATGAGCGGCCCTTCCTGAATCCGGCCTGCTGCCTTCTAAGCGTTCGGTCTACTGCCTCTCTTATCCTTGATAATATAACGTGGGACAAGATTTTACCCACAGTAGATAATAGACAGATGCCTCTCCAGTTGTCGCATATTGTTAGGTCCCCCTTTTTGGGTATTTTGACTATGATACCTTCCGTCCAATCCTCCGGAAAGGTACAGGTGTTCCATGCTATTTCCAGGATTGGCTGAAGCGCATCTGCTATGAGGCTTGAATCGGCTTTCAACAATTCTGCCGGGATGCCATCTTTTCCAGCTGCTTTACCATTGGCCATCGCATAAATTGCGGTTACTATTTCCGTCTTGGATGGGGCCCGGGTGTTGATTCTTATCGGCTGTGCATTGTTGCTGTTTTCCTGAGGTTCCCGTGCAAGTGAACCATTCAGGGCGGCGAAGAAGTAATCTCTCCATCTTTGGAGTTGCTCCTCGTCGCTGCACAGCAGCCTCCCATCCGCACTCTTTACGGCATGCTTTTTAGTAGAGTGCTTTCCCGAGAGCTGTTTAGTAATTTGGTACAGCACTTTACTGTTGCCTGTGTTTGCCGCGTTTTCCGCTTTTTCTGCGAGCTCATTTATCTGCTGCCTTTTATCACGCCGCACACTTCTCTTTACTTCCCGGTGTAATTGGGAATATTCCCGTTCAAGTTGGTGACGTCTTTCCGGGTCGCTTGTAGAGTTTACGTTATTTTTGAGGGCCCTCCTGCGTTCTATTTTTTGCCAGGTAGTGTCCGAGATCCAATGTTGCATGTTTCTCTGGACATAACCGACGCTCGTTTCCGCAGCCGTCAATATAGCGCCCTTTGTTCTACTCCACAGCTCTTCAATATTTGTGTCGTCAGAAACGGTTTGCTGGTTTAATATTTGCTGCAGGTTTCCAGCAAATTCTCGCTTTTTAGCGGTCTCCTGCAGAAGGTCAACGTTAAACCGTCTACGGTTTATAACATCGCGTTGAACGTTTCTGATTGCAGCGATTCTAAGGCGAATAGTTGCTACTACCAAATGGTGGTCGCTTCCAGTGTCCGCTCCCCTGAAGCTCCTGACATCCTCCAGAATGGTTCTCCATCTGCGGCTGACGGCCACGTGATCTATCTGATTTCTCGTTCTACCATCGGGTGATACCCAGGTCTCTTTGTGTATCTTCTTGTGGCAGAAGTAAGTTCCACCTACCATTAGTTGATGGGAACTACAAAAGTCAACGAAAAGCTCACCATTGTTATTGGTAACTTGGCTTAGGCCTTGTTTTCCAATTGTTTGTTCAAGACCGGTGTTGTCGCGGCCGATTTGTGCGTTTTAATTTTGTTACGAAAAAATACACTTGTTGTAAAAGCGTGCCTAAAAGTTGCAAAAAATGATGTCATATTTAAATTAAATTAAAGTTATTGAAACATTTCGTTTAGTAACACCTTTCAAAAAAGTTATTATATTGTAACTGGCACAAATAGAGTAACTAGTTAGAAACCTTGATGTGACTAATAGCGTCATCGACTTGGCAGCTCTAGCTTCGAGTGCCAGCACATTTCATCTGGAGCTGAGCAAAAGTAGCTCGCTCCAGAACAAATTCGCTCTAACATAAAATTGCTCTGATTCAATTTCGCTTGCTCTTCGATTGAATTTTGCTCCCTTCAAGATTTGTTTTGATTAACATTTACACATTTTTGTGTTCTGAACATATTAATTCTCAGAAAAATTTACAATTTTGTTTTAATCTCTTTGGCATTTGAAATAACTGTACATATCCCGCGTCGACATCTAATGATTATTCTAAACATTTTTCGACCATTAATAATTTTGTTGTATTATTATTATAATTTTTTTTTATTTATTTAATCTTCACAACATAAATAACTTTTTAAATTTTAGAGCACTTTTCAAATCTGTCGATATGATACAGATCTAAAAACTTGCTCTTTCTGATCTTTGGTAGAGCACTTTTGGGCAAATCGATGACAAAATCTTGGTTTGCTCTTAGAGCGAGTGACAAATCGATGGCACAGCCCTGAGAGGGAGCGTCAAATCGATGATGCAATCTGCTCTAAAAGCACTTTTCGAGCAAAAAGGGCAGCAAATCGATGACGCTATAAGCTGCTGTGTGTTTTTATCCAGTTACGATTACATTTTAAATGTTGATTAAGAACCGCTGAAACAGCTCCTCCTGGTGGTCGGGCACTGGATCCATTTTTATCACCGCTAGCGTGATCGACAACCAAAAAGGCTTGGATAAAGCTAGCCTGATCAGTTAGCCGATAACTCTCGTGAAGGACAGATTGTCACTTGTTAAGCATCACATAAGTTTCTTTAATAAATTTGTCATGTCAAAAAGTTGAAGAATAGAATTAAAACTAGAATTATTGTAACGTTAAAAAATCTTTCAATTCAAACTCTTAACATTTTGGTGCCGAAACCCGGGATTACAAAAAACTCTACTTCCCACAGTGATAGTTCCCAGTGCCTTTGTTTTATGTGAAAGTTATACCAAAAATTACCCACAAAGATACGACACTCTCAAAATTTCCCATAAGCTCCCTTGCGAGTGAATATATCAATCGACAAGGTGCAAGCGAGACAAAATTCAATTTAAAAACAAAACAAAAATCGAAGAAAGAAAGGGTAAATAAAGAAATGTTATTTCACGAAGTGCGAAAGAGACGCACTGATTTCTCTTCTCCGCAATTTTTTGTGCCGTCTGGACTTTTATTTTGCTTGTGTGAATTGATGTATCATTTTCGTGTATTTCCTGCTCTGCATGCGTTTGTGTAGTTTGCCGTTGCTCCGCCCTCTCGCCATTCCGGAGCTCGTATATGAATAGATTAGAACGAATAGATTTTTACTTTCCTTTTTCTTCGCACAGAAAGGATTACAGTGTCGTATCTTTCTGAGTAATTTTTGGTTATACAGTGCTTCGTTATACGTGCTTAAGGTTTACAGGTTGACCCCCGATGCAACTTTTAACATACTGCAATTAATTTCTGAAGTTCGTATGTGCAATATACTTGTTATTAAGAATATCATCTTTAGATAAAAAAAAAAAAAAAAAATCATTTGCTGATATTTAAAATTTTTGGATTCAGTCAGTACAGACATACATCTTAAAAGGAAATTATTCTCGGGACTTCTATTGTTTCCTTTCATATTATTTAATTTATGCAAATCATTATTGAATTTTGAACATATTTCACTTAATATTTTATTTGACTTTTTATCATCATTTTGATTTCTAATCTATATCCGTTATTTGCATTTTATCATTGCACAAAACAGTTACAGGCAGATCGTTATTGCAACTTTGTTGTGCAACATGTTTCTTTTTAGATAATAGCACGTGAGGATTTCTTTTATGGCAACATTTGTGCACAATTTGTTGGGCGATAAGAATTTTGTGCATCATAGCATCCGCAACATTTGAATGAAAGTGTTGCAAGTTGTTTCATCGTGCGTTGAGAAAAAGGACAAAAAACATATAAACAATAAAATTAGAAATAAACATTTCAACAAAAATAATAAACATTCAGTCATCCAATTAGTGTTGAGTTCTATTGTTTTGAATTTTCTTTAAATTACACTTACAATTAAATTAAAGGTTTTTTTAGAAAATATATCTCAAATCATTCTAATTACCATCATATTAGTACGATACTTTTGCACAGTCGGTTTACAAAAGTTCATTTGGGGATCAATTAAGCGTTTAGTGTCATTTAAACTTCGAAATGGAAAAATTTAAAAATCGAATTGCCTTCGCAAGGGACCGGATTCAGCGGTTTTCAGTCAATACCCACAAAACTGCCAAAGGGAAACGAGATAAGGAATTTCTTACAGCACGCGTACTACTGCTCGAAACTTACTGGGCCAATTCATGTCTGCGTATGAGCAACTCGTCAGAAGAAACCTTAGCCGCAGATCCCTATGAAACGTCTGATCTTTTCTCCGATGTAGAATTCGCCTATATTGATTGTTTACAGTCGTTAAGGAAGGAACTTGCAGCATTCAATCCGACCCCAAACGCAAACTCTGAAGGCTCTCTGCTACACTCAACAGCTCAATCACATTCATATACTACGGTTCCACTAAAGTTACCGAAGATAAGCCTGCCAGTCTTCAACGGCTCTTTCAAAGATTGGCCCACTTTCTATGATACGTTTATTGCTCTGATTCATGATAACGATTCTTTGCCCGACGTTCAAAAGCTTCACTACTTGAGATCGGCGATCACGGGAGAAGCTGCTAAGCTTTTGAAACATTTTGCTACCACCAGTGCGAATTACAATTCGGCATGGAAACTCATTGTTGATAGATACAAGAACACCAGAGTGCTAGTTATGGCCAATATGCATTCCCTCATCACCATTCCGCCGATGTCTAGGGAGTCCTTTTCAGAGTTACAGCGGGTCTTAGATACTTTTATACAATCGGTCCGCGCTTTAGAAAATCTATCCCGTCCCGTCGACCAATGGGACGATTGGCTTATTTACTTTCTCTCTAACAAACTTGATGCTACGACGCGTAAGGACTGGGAAACTTCCCTCAGCTCGTCTACGGATGTTCCAAAATTTATCTCCCTCACAGAGTTTCTAGAACGTCGGCTACAAGCACTTAGTGCAATTAAGGATGCTCAACCTATCACGAATGTCGTGTCCAGCCAACGAAGCTTTTCGGGACAGAAACATCAAGCCGCTTTAAAATCAAGTTCACGCACTCATCATTTATCCACCAGCTCATCAAAAAACTCAGCAGACACTTCCTCCCGAACTACTGCCTCAACCTGTTTGAGTTGTAGGGGGAAACACTTTCTCCTGTTTTGTCCACAATTCCGAGCAATGTCCGCCAACGAAAGGATCGACCTTCTACGACGGAAACAAGCATGCACCAACTGCCTTAAGCTAACTCACACTACAGCTTCGTGCCCGTCAACGAATAGATGCAAGCTCTGCCAGGAAAAACATCATACGATGATCCACTCGTCTACTAGGCCAGTGGACTCTACGTCCACTCAACTCAACAGCACGACCACTGTAAGTGAAGCACCATGTCCTTCCACCAATTCACATCTGTCTCTTGATGATTGCAACTTCGCGCCCGTTCTCTTACCAACAGTGCTCCTGCGAGTCGAGGCGTCAAATGGTCGACACATAACGGCGCGTGCTCTATTGGATCAAGGATCAGAGTCGAACTTCGTTACAACGTCTCTGGCAAACTTATTAAATCTGCGAAAACAGAAAACGCGCGTTGCTGTTTTTGGTGTTAACCAATGTGAGGCAGGTATCTCTCGTACACGTGTGGATCATGAAATAATCTCCCTGCAAGATTCAGCGCATCGGTATTCGGTGCAACCGCTAGTGCTACCTACATAATCTCAACTTTTACCGGGCCACGCAATGTCACGACAGACTTGGCCACACCTTCATAATTTACCATTAGCTGATCCTTATTTTGATCAGCCCTCAGCGATTGATCTCATTCTTGGAGCAGAAGTCTACGCTCGAATTATCCTAGGAGAAATCCGAAAAGGTCCCCCAGGTGCTAATGTTGCATTTTGGCTGGATAGTGTCAGGCGCTGCTGGCACTCCTTCAATTACCATGCGCGTACACACCTCTACCATTGAAGTCGACTCTCTTCTCAGGCGATTCTGGGAACTGCAAGAGCCCCCTCAAGCTACTCGGCTCACTCCTGAAGAAAGTCAATGTGAAGACTATTTCGCCAGAACGCATTACAGAGAAGCCCTACCTGCTAGCTCGTTGGGATCATCTCGTGACGCTGCCATCTCGTCACTTTTCCGTATGCAACGCAAATTTACACGCAATCCTGAATTGCAGAATTCGTATGCTTCGTTCATGGCAGAATATGAAGATTTAAAACATATGGAAGAAATATCAAACGAGAACACCACGGAGCCCGTCTACTACTTACCTCACCACGCGGTACATAAACCAAGTAGCACTACTACCAAGTTCCGAGTGGTCTTCAACGCATCGCAAAAATCTACATCACAACTTTCCTTGAACGACGTACTTCACGTGGGGCCCAAGCTACAAAATGAAGTGATTTCGGTCATTCTTAAATGGCGACGTTATCCTTATGTCCTCACTGCGGACATTGAGAAGATGTATCGACAGATACGCGTCGACAAAGCCGATACTAACCTCCAACGAATTCTCTGGTCTCCCTCCAGAGAACACCCTATTAAATGCTATCGTCTGTTAACCGTGACTTACGGAACTGCGTGTGCACCCTACTTGGCTTGTAAAACCCTCCAACAACTTGCAGAGGACTACGCTTCAAATCACCCAGCAGCTTCCAAGATACTCAAGGAAAACTTTTATGTCGACGATGCTCACTTTGGAGTATACGACAAGGAGACAGCGATAAAGCTCCGTGATGACCTCCGCTCAGTACTTAAGAAGGGCAGCTTCAAATTACGCAAATGGATGGCAAATTCAACGTCTCTGCTAGTGGACATCGAGGAAGAAGATCGAGCTCACACGTTGTCATTAAAGGTTGTCAAGGACGACTCAATTAAAACATTGGGCATCACCTGGAACCCGACCTCCGATGAGTTCAGCTTTAACATAAACTTACCTGACTCACCTACCACGTCAACTAAGCGTATGATACTTGCAGATATCAGTCGTCTTTACGATCTCCTCGGGTGGCTTTCACCAGTTACCATCACTGCTAAAATCCTTTTACAACGACTATGGCTAGCCACATTAGACTGGGATGACCAACTTCCGGATGATCTCCATCAACAATGGATGATGTACAAACGTGATTTAGCTTGCCTAGGTCATCTTCGAATTAGTCGCTGGGTTGGTACCACCGTTAATCCACTTGGAGTGGAGCTCCATGGTTTCAGTGATGCATCGCTATCCGCATACGGCGCCGCAGTGTACTTACGAGTCATTCACGACTTAGACAACTTTCAAGTCTCCCTACTGGCAGCGAAAACTCGAGTCAGCCCACTCAAAACCATTTCTTTACCCAAATTGGAATTATGTGGAGCAGCGCTACTCGCTGAATTAATGCATTACATCGTAACAACTTTGGATTTTGAGAAGACGCCCATACATTTATGGACCGACTCTACCGTGGTCCTCGAATGGTTGCGAGACCACCCTTCAAAATGGAAAGTTTTCGTCGCCAATCGTGTCGCTCTCATACACGAAAGGGTTCCCAATGCCACTTGGCATCACATCCGGTCTGCAGATAATCCATCAGATTGCATCAGCAGGGGTATCGCAGCGTCAACTCTTAGCGATCATTCACTATGGTGGTCCGGTCCGCCCTGGTTAAGTAAAAGTTCAGCTTCATGGCCGCAACGTCAAGACCGTTATGAAAACCTGAGCCACGACCTAGAAAGGAATCCGAGTCAAACCTATACGTTTGTCGCTGTAATTACTGATTTCAGTTCTAATTTGCTCAAGGAGGACGATGCGCAAAACTATATAGCGACAGCGCCCGAACGTTCGTCGTTGCAGACAAGGAGTTATCTCATCATCTCCGTCAACTGACTTCTAGCAACTCTGAACTTGCCCAAGTCCTCATTCACGAAGGAACAGAGTGGCACTTTATTCCACCAGCATCGCCCCACTTCGGCGGGCTCTGGGAAGCCGGAGTCAAAGCGTTCAAGCATCACTACCGTCGTATAGTAGGGTCTCATATTCTTTCGTTAGAAGAGATGCTTACACTCATGGCCCAGATTGAAGCGTGCTGAATTCTAGGCCCCTGAATGCCATTTCTGACGATCCTGGAGACTTAACCGCCCTGACACCGGGTCACTTCCTGGTCGGTGAACCGCTCTTAGCAGTCCCCACTGCAAGAACCTTGGACACGGCATTCAACAGGCTTACACGCTGGCAACTAACTCAACATCTACACGAACAACTGTGGCGTCGTTCGAGTCAAGAATATATCCACACCCTGCAAGCGCGTTATAAGCGGCAACGCCCCCAAGATCCTGTCCACATCGACGATTTGGTCCTCATCAAGGAAGATAATCTTCCCCCATCCAAATGGCTCCTTGGTCGCATCACGCAGTTACACCCAGGCAATGATGGTCATGTTCGTGTGGCAACTATTCGTCACAAGAATCGGCACACTAAACGTGCTCTTGCAAAACTATGTGTACTCCCAGTACACGACACTAACAACCACCCTAACTAACAACACTTATCTCTACTTTCTTCAACTCAATATGCACTTCAGTTTCATTCACAGAGATTATATCCATCCCTCAGTTGCTCACGGCGGGCGGGACGCCCTCTACACCTCTCATGAACACCTGTATCCTACATTGGAATCGTGATACAACACGAGACGGGCGGAATGATTAAGAACCGCTGAAACAGCTCCTCCTGGTGGTCGGGCACTGGATCCATTTTTATCACCGCTAGCGATCACCGACAACCAAAAAGGCTTGGAAAAAGCTAGCCTGATCAGTTAGCCGATAACTCTCGTGAAGGACAGATTGTCACTTGTTAAGCATCACATAAGTTTCTTTAATAAATTTGTCATGTCAAAAAGTTGAAGAATAGAATTAAAACTAGAATTATTGTAACGTTAAAAAATCTTACAATTCAAACTCTTAACAAATGTTCAAAATGCTGCAAGGAGGTTTTTGTTCAGTTATAAGGACTTTGGGACTCCTACACGATGAAGTTTTATTTGAAAAAATCAAATGCAATTTCCTCTAGTATTTCATATTTCCTATAACAATTTTCTAGTGCAATATAAGGAAAAAGTGTATTTACCCAGCTAGCAAAGATTTAAAGGAGACTGGTCAAATGTGTCCCAGGCCCGGCGCAAGCGAAAAGTATCTCAGATTATCGATTATAATGTGTGTTGAAATTCTGTATAGTTTTTATATCCCTTAACTATGGCAAAGGTGTTAATATTGCTATTTTTGTTTATTCAGGCGAAATTCCAAATATCACCCTATATTTTTGTAATGCTATAACCTGTTTTCATGAATAAGGTATCAGTGTACGCAGAATACTCCCACCTATCTAAAATTGTAAAAACGACGGTACCACAGTACCAACTTCCAGAGTTATGAGTCGTCAAAGTCAAAATTTTGTTTTTTTTAACAAAAATGTCACTTTCAACCACCTTTTTCTCCAAAATATTCATAGTCAACTAATGTTTTTTTTCCAGAATAAGAAAGCTTGGAGTTTTTCCTATGAATAATGTCCAGACAATTTTTATGCTACGGCCTTTACTTTCGAAGTTATAAGCAATTTTAATACTAAAATTGGCGTTATTTCGTACTTTTTTAGTACTCTTTTTCCTAAGCTTTTGTCGAAAAGAACTAAGTGAAAAAAAGTCAAAGTCAAAATTGCTTGCAATTTCCACAAATAAGGCCAGTTTTAGCATTTAAATTGCTTATAACTTCGAAAGTAAAGGCCGTAGCATAAAAATTGTCCGGACATTATTCATAGGAAAAACTCCAAGCTTTCTTATTCTGGAAAAAAAAAACATTAGTTGACTATGAATATTTTGGAGAAAAAGGTGGTTGAAAGTGACATTTTTGTTAAAAAAAACAAAATTTTGACTTTGACGACTCATAACTCTGGAAGTTGGTACTGTGGTACCGTCGTTTTTACAATTTTAGATAGGTGGGAGTATTCTGCGTACACTGATACCTTACTCATGAAAATAGGTTATAGCATTACAAAAATATAGGGTGATATTTGGAATTTCGCCTGAATAAACAAAAATAGCAATATTAACACCTTTGCCATAGTTAAGGGATATAAAAACTATACAGAATTTCAACACACATTATAATCGATAATCTGAGATACTTTTCGTTTGCGCCGGGCCTGGGGTAATTTTGTATGGGCCATGACCAGTCTCCTTTGCAACAAATTTATGTTACAATTATGTCGAAATCCAGTTTTTTAAACAAATATAGTCACATGTAAATTGTATTATTGCTTCGAATTAGCAATAAATTTGCAACAAATGAACCGATTCAGTTACACTACAGTTTTAATTTTGTTACGGGAAAATGCACTTGTTGTAAAATGGTTCCATAAAAGTTGCAAAAAAGATGTCATATTTAAATTAAATTAAAGTTATTAAAACATTTCCTTAGCCCTTTCAAAAATGTTATTATATTGTAACTGTCACAAATAGAGTAGTTAGCAACCTTAAAGTGACTAAGTTGTTGTAACTTTTTATCAAGTCAGTGTTACGTTATAAAAGTTCGAAAAGCTGTAGAGAGGTGTTTGTTCAGTTACAAGGACTTTGTAAAAAAATCTGTCAAATGCTCCATGCTCGCCATATGTTTCATCGTTCTATCTTTTTTCTACACAAATGCTATTTTTATATTTCTTATAACCATTTTCAGTGCAACAACGTGACACTACGAGCTTAAAAAAAATGTAGTTATTTATTTTTATTTTTATTTATTTATTTATTTGAATATAATTCACAGATGGCTTTCACAATGATAAAACAGAATTAGTATAAAATTTAGATAAAAGAAAAAAAACAAAAAAAAAATTACAAATGCTAAACAACACAGACAGCTTTCGCTGGTATAAGCATTGTTAGCCTAAAGATACTAATTTGAATAAGTTAACTATAATAACTGGTATAATGGTAAAATTTAATCAATGTAATATTCTTTAGAGAGTACAAATTTGATATCAGTTATTTTGATTTAAGAATTTTTTAAAGGCTTTTATAAATAAAGGGAGCGTACGTTGGTTCTTTATGTCATCTGGGATAGAGTTGAATGTCCTGACAGCTTTCGCTATAGTATCCTTGTAGAGTCTGTTGGTTCTGGCAGCTCCCTGTAATATTTTATGCCTATTCCTGGTTTGGTAATTATGATTGTCCCCATTACTCCTGAATTGGACCTTTGTTTTTGTCAGTTTATTCCTGATTTTGTATATAAGTTTGACTTCCTCGAGAGCTATTATCTTCTCTAGTGTCAATTGATTCGCGAGATTATATACCTCTATTGTTGGAGTAAGTGCAGGCAACTTCCAGATGGCTTTAATAGCTTTAGACATGAGTGTTCTAATTCTGGCTTGGGATGTCGTTGTTACATACAGAATTTGTAAGGGTCTCTCTCGGTGAAAAACGGAGCCCTTAGACAAATTCCCATATACTTTCATACAGGGAGCCTTTTACATCAAATTCGCAGTTAATGAGTTTGATGCAATATGAGCTCCCTGCGAACAATAAATCCTAAACGGAAAATTATGATCTTGTTTCCATTTTCAAATGTACAAAATTCCTTAACGGACAAATCTTCAACGTACAAAAATCCACTCCAACGGAAAATGTAACATTTCCAGACGTAACCTGATCCGCGCACATTTTGTGAGATTTGCAAGGTGCGCAATTACCTTTGCACCCTTCCCAAGCTTTTCTGGCAAACAGTGATCTTGACTTGGACTTTCTTGAAAGTAATTTGACCCACCCAACAATAATTAAGCGCAACTTGCAATGCGCCGCGTGGGGAAACGCGCGGTAAGCAAGTTGCGCAGGTGGGAACGAATCCAAGGGCGAGTTTTTCCCAGCCGGTGGACAATTTTCCATGCCACCACCGGCGGGTGAAACTTTAAAGTAATTGAGTGTTGTTCTATCCACAAGCGGCGGCGGGCGCGTCGATAATTAAAGAAGTGTTGTCTAAACCACGAGCGCGAGCGGGCGCTTCCCTTTTTGAAAAAGTGTTGTTCTTCACCGGTGGCGGGCGCATGACCAATCTTCAAGTGTTAATTTAACCATCGACCGCGGCGGCCGTTGTAAATTATTTTTCGTTATCATTATTTTGAATTTAAAAAAAAAAAAAGTCCTAACTTAATTATGGTCCGTGGCGGGCGAGTAGCGAGTTCTGTTTTAAGTTAAATAATAATGAATGATTTATAGTGAGAATTTCAATAGAACTATATTAGTTGTTATTATAAATATATACATATAACTACACATATAGACTGTTATTTTGTGAATGGTTAAAAAAAAAGAAGTTTAATAATAAATAATATTGGTTTTTCATTGTTTTGTGAAGTAATTAACATAAATGGACCAAGAACTTTAAATAATAATAGATGATTTATAGTGAGGATTTCAATAGAACTATATTAGTTATTATTATAAATATATACATATAATTACATATATAGACTGTTGTTTTGTGAATGGTTAAGAAAAAAAGAAAGAAGTTTAATAATAAATAATATTGGTTTTTCATTGTTTTGTGAAGTAAATAACATAAATGAACCAAGAACTTTAAATAATAATAAATGATTTATAGTGAGGATTTCAATAGAACTATATTAGTTATTATTATACATATACACATATAATTACATATATAGACTGTTAAGTTGTGAAGTTTAAATAAAAAAATTAATGTCAAGAAGTTAAGAAAAATAAAAGGAAAATAGATAACTGTAAAACTACGAAAAGGAAGAAGAGAATTTTATTTAAAGTGAACTTTGTGTAGTGGTCGATTTCTTTTTGGGCAGACAGTGTAATTGTGCAAAAAAAATACCCTAAGTACCAAGTACCAGGTTCACCTGTGGATTACTCTCGTTAGTTACTGGTAAATAAATCTACTAAATATATATATAACAAAGTTAGTTACTGGTAAATAAATCTACTAAATATATATGTAACAAAATTAGTACTGGTGAACAAAAAAATATATAACAATTGGCGCAGCCGGTAGGATCTGGGTGCGCAAATAGTAAAAACGTTAATACTGCTGGTCTAGGCTCCTTGACCTCCAACCCAAGGCTGAGCCTGACTTGGGGGCAGTGTTAGCGTCTGCCACTACAGCGCATAAAAATATCCCAGATCCTCCACGAATCTTCGCTCGGGGGTGTACAACCACGGTGCCTCTGCTCCAGGCGAGCACGCGCTCACCCCCCATTGAATAGCATCGCGGGACTTTTAGTGGGCTTCATCCCTGCCCAGGAGACGCCCTATGTCAGAGGGCCAACAAGGGGAAAACAACAACACCAAGACTCCCCCACCGGGGGACCACCAAACACCAGCCAGGGACTTAACCACACCAGGCCCCTCTACTTCATCAGAAGCCAACGACACCCCATCGTCCTGCCAGGGGACCCAACGAGGGATCACCTCGACACCAATATCAACACAGCAATCAACAACCACCCCATCAGAAACACCCCAAACATCCCCCAGACGTCTCCGAAGTGGAACCATCTTAGGAGAAGGAGAGAAACAAGTAGGTTTAACATCAAGATTAGAATACATACTTAAGCGGGCGCAGGAGACTGGAAAATTTAATATAGTACATTTTGAGGCCGTGGATAAACAAATCCAAAGGGCCAGCATAGAAAGAAAGGCTAAAGTCGAAGCATTCAAAGAGGAGGCCCTAAAATTTAAACAGGACCTCCTCAATTTCAAAAATAGTCTCCCACGCCCCCTTGAGGTAGTAGATACGGTTAGCATAGAAGATAGGGACCATTGTGAAAGTAAAGATAACACTGAACCGCCTGAGCCCGATTACGCGCCCATAGATCTACTCGCGGATTGGGTCGATCTCTCAACCCGATCCTTGTCCCTCCTAGAGGAAGAGGAGGCGACCTTTCAAGACAGTCGTCTTGTCAAATCTTTACTACAAAAGGAATTTCCTACAGCCATGGCCGACGAATATATTAAAGTCGCCAAATTAACGGCCCAACTAGTCCCTTTATTCTCTGGCGGCCAAAACCCAACGATGGCAACTGAACTACAAATGTTCCTAGGCTGTTGCCGTCGGGTACTACAGTGCCTGACAGAACAAGAAAAGGCCGCCTTTATTCAAATTTACCCAACTAGGCTTCCTCCCAACCTGCAACTTTTGAGGAGGCAGAAAACCTCCTAAACAGGACCTATCTCCCTAGAGAAACGTATCAAGAACTGGTCAATAAATTAATTCAATTACGCCAGTTCCCCTTAGAGCCGCTCACGGCCTATACCACCAGGATCAAACAGCAGTTGTCACTATGCGAAGAGGCGGCCACCACTAAATATGGTGCGATGGCAGCACCGGCCGTAAAGGCCCAACTGCAAGATTTCGCAAAAAATGCCCTGCGGAGTGGGGTTACCAACCCCCACCTCTGCCAGTACCTACTAACTCTGGGAGAGGATACACTTGACAGCCTAACCCAAAAGGCACTAGATATGGAGAAGCTACAACAAAATTCTGTGTATGCCTCCTACCAAATGACAGTACCTCAACCGGCATACAACCCTTATGGACAAACAGTCCCTATCCCTAAGTCGGAAAACATTTACCAAATGACCCTAACAAATACGCCGAACCAACACACTCAGTACACCGCCCCGCCCGCACCGACCATGCCGCAAACAACACTTCAAAGCCCGATAAGCCCACAGGTAATGTACACAACATACGCCCCACCCACAAACCAAACAAACACAATACAAACAATACCGCCGGCGCCACTACAAAGCGCCAACCAAGTAACAACTTTAAACCCCGTTCCAAAAAATGAAAATAAACCCTTAAACATCACCTGTAGTTATTGCAGAAACAGAGGGCATACTTATGCAGACTGTTTAAAACGTAAAAACACGCCCTTCTGCATAATTTGCCGGTCCAGCTCGCACGACGCGAGGGACTGCCCCCAACCAGTTGAGCCTCCAAGGTCCTCATATAATAACAATAATAATCGTTACCGAAACCAGGGGACTTCATACAATAATGGTAATAATCGCTACCAGAACCAGGGCCCTACATATAATAATAACAATAACAAACATTACCCCAACCAGCGGCCTTAGTACCAAGGTAACAACCGTTACCCAGACCCGCGGTCACAACCTATGGGTAATTACCGCTACCCCGACCAACAACCCTCCAACCAGGGTGCTAACCGACAACCAACCAACCGACCCATGGATAATGGATCCAACCAACCTAATGGCCGTCAACAAACAGCCAATAACACAAGGTCGGTGTTTAATATTAGATGTAGA
>CATLJY010000847.1:0-118908 GCA_949987705.1 Thereva unica | reverse complement strand
GGGGGGGGGATCGGATATCTATCCGGCACAGTGACAGCATTAAGGCGACGGTAGTCGTCGCATGGCCTCCAATCATGAGAGTCCCGTTTAGGAACCAGTTGAAGCGGAGATGCTGCGGGGTACGACGAAGGTCGACAAATCCCCAATTGGACCATGTGGTCAAATTCTAACTTGGCCACCTTCAGTTTCTCCGGATGTAGTCGCCGAGCGGTGACAAAAGGTAATTGCCCTTTAGTCACAATGTGGTGTTGCACATTGTGTTTAACTGGAAGGTTAAAATTGGGCGGTTTTGTTAACGAAGCGTACTTCGTTAATAGCTCTTTGTATATGCCAATAACTCGGCATGGAATTGTTTCGGGGTTGTAGTAGATTGTAGCGCACACGTTAATTCGAAAATTCGTGCGCTTGTCGACTAAATGCCGATATTCAAAATCGACGGACAATTTGAACTTCGTTAAGAAGTTTTGAGAATACAGTAGTTTTCATTTATAGCGACCTCCTTTATAACGACATTTCGTTTATAACGTCGAAATCGTGAAATAAAAAATGGTTTTTAATCTATTTCAATAGAAAAATATTTGCTTATAACGTCTTTGGATTTAACGCCGAATTCGTTTAAAACGACGTATTTGAGGGTCAATGAAAGTAAAAATTTTCGTTATAACACCGTTATTGCGGTTCTAAATTTCGGGGAATCACCAGAATTTATTAACTTCCCAGTATAGGAAGAAAATCGGAAAATCGAAATCGAAAATTTCAACGTATTTTCATCTTTCAAGGTCCCAGGAGCATTTTAAGCAAAAAATTGGGAGGAAGTATATGTGTGTGTGTGTGTGTGTATGTGCGTACGGATGTGGTCATTTTTTCCTGCACGATATCGCGAGAACAAAAACTGATATCGACTTCATGAAATTCGGTCCAGCCGTTTTTTTGTTTAAGCGACGTAAGGGATTTTTGTACCTGCATGACATCACCCGAACCGCGAAAGATATTGACTTACTTGAGGTGCCGTTCGAAGCGTATTAGCGACAATATAATCTGAAAAGATTTTTATAATATTCGGTCCAGCGGTTTTTTGGTTTAAATGACTTAATTGATTTTTGTACCTGCACGATATCGCGCGAACTATAAAAGATATCGACTTAGTTGACGTGCCGTTCGAAGAGTATTAACCAAAATATGATCTGAAAAGATTTTCATAAAATTCGGTCCAGCCGTTTTTTTGTTTAAGCGGCGTAAGTGATTTTTGTACCTGCACGATATCGCCCGAACCACGAAAGATATTGACTTACTTGAGGTGCCGTTCGAAGCGTATTAGCGACAATATAATCTGAAAAGATTTTTATAATATTCGGTCCAGCGGTTTTTGGTTTAAATGACTTAAGTGATTTTTGTACCTGCACGATACCGCGCGAACTAAAAACTATATCGACTTCATTGAGGTGCCGAAAAACATTAATACATCAATTTTATATACATTTTCGTCATCCTAATCTTGTAAGTGCGCACATTAGTTTGACATTTTAGCGAAAATATTGATAAACAATTGTGACAAATTCCTATTGTTAATTTATTATTAAAATATCCAATCATATATTCAACATCCATCATACTGGAAGTTGATCGTGTGGACCGAAAGGGTCGAACCCACATCCCAACTAGTTCCAATTTAAATTTACTGATATGACCAAGCCTTTTATGTCAAGACTCAGTATTTTTCTTTACAGTACATGAATTTGCATGCTCAATTTTATAAAACAATGATAATTTATATAACTTACTTTTACGTTGAGATACAGCAACGACTTTATTTTTGACCAGGATGGTACCTTTTCCTGAAGTTCCAGGCCCTCTTTCAAAAATAATTCTGCAATTTCTCATTTCCAGTTTCCTTACGGAGAGTAAGTTTGCTTCCAACCCTGGAACTAGAAGTATATTTGTAACTTTTATATTATTTGTATTATTACCAACAAAGCATTTAGCATGCATATCCCCTACTTTTTCCGCTTTCAGATTTTCTCCAGACTTTGCCACTTTTATTACCACTGGATTAGGAAGAGTTCGTACATTGATCAGTAAATTTTCGTTGTTCGTAAGATGTTCCGTTGCTCCAGAATCCAGGATCCATTTCACTTCCTCTAGTTTTGATATTTGTCCGGGCTAGCAAGTTTTGAAAAGCATAAATTTTGTGAGCGCGTACATACGTATTTTTAGTTGAAAGTGCTAAAAGTGATTTTTCAATTTTTAATATTATTTTCATAAAACCTTTTTGTTTTAGCTTTTTCAAAAAAAAAAGCTTATACAGAGGCTCTGTCCGTCTGTCCGTCTGTCCGTCTGAAGCCTACTTTCATCTCTGAAAGTACTGCAGATACAGACTTGGGAAATATCTCAAAATGTAGCTCTTGGTCAAAAGACCAAAAACTGAGAAAATGGTCTGGAAATTTCAACCAGAAGTATATTTAACAACAAAAGTATATTTAACAACAAAAAGAGATTTCTAATAAAGTTCATTTATCGGTAGCCTAGGGGTAAGGGTCTTGGGTTCTATCCCAGGCGAACCAAGTTCAATCCCCGACCGCAAAATGGTGAAATAAATTTTTTTTTACTTCGGTGTAACATGTTTTAATTCTATTTCTCACTAAAAATTATATTATTTAATAATGATACTCAGCAGAACATAAACATTTATTTAATTAGAAGTGCAAAAAAATCATTTTCTTGAGGTTTTATGGCTCTTCGGCGGCTTTATAAATCATTAAGAAATTTCGCGGAAATAATATAAAGTATTTATTTGTTTATATGCATATTTTATATGCTGTTCATTTTATTATAGTTTTTAGTCATATAGGTGGTGCTGTAGACCAAAGCAAAAATTCAATTTTATCGAACTTCGCTGTGGATTTGTCACAAAAAATATGTATGATTTAAACGAAACATTTGGTAGGTTTAAAACGAAAAGTAGATATCTAATTTTTACCAGGGCATATAAACGCTTACTGAAATGAATGAAAATTTATAAATTTCACGAACGATGTATTTAAGACCGTCCTTATAGTCCATGAATATAAGGAAGTGATTTTTCTCAGAATTTTTAATATTTTACAAAAATTTTACAAACGATTTGCCCCATATCTAAAAAATTTTGCAGCCCTTTGTTTAAAAGCATATTTTTAAGTTTTTATTAACTAAATTTGTATGTATCTCTTCAGAATAACAAAACAAAAGTGGGACGTTGTGCCTAGAGACTAGCCACTAATTACGCTTTTTCGTGGTATTCTTTCTATTGAATAACACTTCAGTCTGGATGACAATATATTAAGTGAAGATTGTGAAGAATTGCGAAAATATTCAAACAAATAACTCGAAAAACTAACGCATCTTTCATGGAGATGCTGCTGAAAGAATTATACAATAATTGCCCGCCAAGAATTTGAGAGAATTGATATATTTTAATTGCACCCCATCTATGACAAAGAATAATGAACACCATCTATGGCAATATTACATTACTCTTCGTTTTACATATGATTATCAATTTCCATAAAATATACAAAATACATTTCATAAATAATAGAAAATCTGTTGTCATAAATCAGTTGTTTACTTCCTTCTAAAGTTTATACATATCTTGCATTGGAATGTACCTTTTTATGAAAGCATGAATAAATAGGTTTATTGCCACATTACTACAAGTTAGTGTTTGGAGTAATGGGAAGGCGCTAGATCGGGGTGCGAAAGGACCAGGGTTCGATTCTTTTTTAAGTACTTTTTTTTAGCTTTTTTAGTTATGATGATTTATTGTAGTATAATAAACTAAGCCTGCGTTGATGATAAAATCTCAAAGCGGCGACTAATTTAAACCTTTGGGACATATTCAATTGTGAGCTATAACTCAATCTATAATAAGCTAAATAAGCCAAATCCGTTTTTAACTAAAACTTTTATTTCACGTTGCATTGATTTAATTTTGTCATTGGCCATGGAGATTCATAAGTATTACACTGACCAACGCTATATATAATTAATCTTGCAAAGTTTTTGTTAAAGGCTTATGTAGGTTATAAGTTGTGAGACTTTGCGTAATCTAAAACTTAACAAAGTATTTAACAAACACTACCAAAATCATCATAACTTAAAAAAAAAAAAAAATAGTACGCGGCCATCACCAGTATCGAACCCGGGTCCTGTCGCACCCCGAGCTAGCACCAACCCATTACTCCAAACTCTAACTCGTAGGAATGTGGCAATAAACCTATTTATTCATGCTTTCATAAAAAGGTACATTCCAATGCAAGATAAGTATGTATAAACTTTAGAAGGAAATAAACAACTGATTTATGACAACAGATTTTCTATTATTTATGAAATGTATTTTGTATATTTTATGGAAATTGATAATCATAGGTAAAACGAAGAGTAATGTAATATTGCCATAGATGGTGTTTACTATTCTTTGTCATAGATGGGGTGCAATTAAAATATATCAATTCTTTCATATTTTTGGCGGGTAATTATTGGTGTTGGTCTCTTGCGAAGTGGAGGTACTTGTGTGCGTGCACGTGCATATATGCTATGGATAAACAGGTGCCTGTGTTTTTCAGTAGATGTTCTACATTTAAAGAAAAGTGAAGTGCGTGCATGATAATATTTTCTTTAAAAATAAAAAAATAAAGTTAAATTGAAGTGTAAATAAATACAAAAGGCGCGGTAAGCTGAATTTTTAACAATAATGTATGTTTAAATAAAATAATACACGTAATTCTGCTGTGCAAAGTGATTTTAGATTTGCCTCCACTCCATAGAAAAATGTTTAGATTCGTTTTACATATAGTGTTTACATGTGTGATGTGTTTTTTTTTTTTTTTTTTTTTTTTTTTTTCAATTTGACACTTTCGATTTATTGGCCTCGATTCCCAGATCCAGTGGGTCGGAAGTGAGTGCGGATTTGAGACTTTGCGATTCTCAAATCTGCAACCGCGAATCTCTCTTTGACATTTTCCGTGCTTTAAAAGTGTGATCCGCAACAAATTTTCTGAGGATTTGAAACCACAAATGCGCCTAAGATAATCCGACATCGGGTATTTCATTAGCGTGTGAGTCTTCACTCCGAATATTTGATTTAATTGAATCGGCGACTGCGAATTTGAGAATCGCAAAGTGTCAAATCCGCACTCACTTCCGCGCCGTCGGATCTGGGAATCGAGGCCATATTATTTTGTTTTTCCATAATTTTTGAGTAATTGTTTTGGGCAGTGGCCTCGATTCCCAGATCCGGCCGGTCGGAAGTGAGTGCGGATTTGAGACTTTGCGATTCTCAAAGCTGCAACCGCGAATCTCTCTTTGACATTTTCCGTGCTTTAAAAGTGTGATCCGCAACAAATTTTCTGAGGATTTGAAACCACAAATGCGCCTAAGATAATCCGACATCGGGTATTTCATTAGCGTGTGAGTCTTCACTCCGAATTTTTGATTTAATTGAATCGGCGACTGCGAATTTGAGAATCGCAAAGTGTCAAATCCGCACTCACTTCCGCGCCGTCGGATCTGGGAATCGAGGCCATATTATTTTGTTTTTCCATAATTTTTGAGTAATTGTTTTGGGCAGTGGCCTCGATTCCCAGATCCGGCGGGTCGGAAGTGAGTGCGGATTTGAGACTTTGCGATTCTCAAAGCTGCAACCGCGAATCTCTCTTTGACATTTTCCGTGCTTTAAAAGTGTGATCCGCAACAAATTTTCTGTGGATTTGAAACCACAAATGCGCCTAAGATAATCCGACATCGGAGTTTTCAAGTTATTTGTTGGATTGTTTTCGTGAATCTTCACAATCTCCACTTAATATATTGTCATCCAGTCTGAAGTGTTATTCAACAGAAAGAATACCATGAAAAAGCGTAATTAGTGGCTAGTCTCTAGGCACAACATCCCACTAGTTTTATATAATAATGGCCGAGGTATCATCAGTGAAAAAACGTAAGGCTTTTACTGTTGAAGAAAATGCAGGGATAATATGGAGACTAGAAACTGGTACTCCAAATTCAGTTTTGGCTAAAGAATTTGGGGTCTCACATTCTACAATAACTACAATATGGAAAAACAGGAATATGATTCAAAAAAGGTTTGAGTGTGATGGTCTTAAACGAAAAAAAATTCGTTCTTCGCAATATTGTGATATAGAAGAAGCGTTAGTGAAGTGGTTTAAAAATCAAAGAAGTCAAAATGTAGCAATAACTGGACCAATGCTACAATTGAAAGCTAACGAGATTGGGAAACTTTTTGGTAAAGATTTTCATTGTACCTAAAGTTGGGTTTATCGTTTTCGGATAAGGGACAATATTGTTTTAGGAAAAATTTGCGGAGAAGCTAAATGTGTTGAGCAAGGAATTTGTGATGAATGGTTGGCATCAGTGTGGCCAAAACTTCGAGAAGGGTATCAGGACCACGAAATTTTTAATATGGATGAAGCTGGGCTATTTTATAAGTTAACACCTGATAAAACTTTAAAATTTAAAGGGGAAAAATGTATCGGAGGCAAACTTTCAAAAGAAAGAATAACTGTGACGGTGACGGCTAATATGGATGGTTCGGAAAAAAGAAACTTGCTGGTAATTGGAAAGTCTAAATCACCCAGATGTTTAAAAAATGTGAAGTCTCTGCCTGTTGACTATGCAGGAAATAAGACAGCATGGATGACCTCAGAAATTTTTCAGGGGTTTCTGCAAAAGTGGGATATGGAGCTTGTTTTGGCTTGTAAAGCCTACGTGCGAACTCAATGTGTGATTGCAAGGATAGCTTAGAAAAAGATTGTTGCAATAATTCGATTTTTTACCTTTATTTAATAACTATAATTCAATCTCAAACTTAATTTTCCTATAATCTTAGATTTGGTTCATTATTTATCAAATACAACTTCCAATTAATTTTTAATAAGGTTTTTTTACAATATTTCAAATTAGTAATAAATAAATTCAGTTTAAATCTTTAATAATTTTAATCTTAATATATTATGATTTCACCAGGTTAAATCCAATCCAATTATGCGTAAGATCCAATGTTGTGTCTCGCAAATCCGACTATTGTATGGTTGAATCTTGTTTTGGCTATCACTTGGTTCGAGGTTTCGCTAGAATTCAAAGTTTTTATTAGATGAATAAAATTGGATTCAGGAATCGGGAATTCACATTAACTCATATCATTTAATGTGATCAAAAATTTGCACTTAACTCGGCACGTTAAGTATGTGATCAAGAATTTGCACTTAACTCGGCACGTTAAGTGTAATATAGATTTACATGAACTTCAACTCGTTTCATGTATTCAAGTTTTAGATCACTAGCCTTTTGCTGAACTTCTTCTCGCTCGACACGCTGAGATCAAGTGTGATCTGAATTTTCGGATGACCGTGTTGCGATATTTATTTCGGTGTACACAATAGGTGTTGGTGGGGAACTTGGGAACCTTCCCACCATCGTGCAATATTGATATGTATTGGTGTATTGCTGTCATTCTGGCAGCTGTTTGATTGAGGTAAGCAGAGTTTTTATTTTTATTGATTTTATTTTTAATTTTATATCTATATTTTTAGTGCGTTGAATCGGAATAGTGCGAATCGGAGATGGGATGAGCTGGAGATGCTGGAACCAGTGTTGACAGGTGAATATAATTTTAGGTCTGATTTTTAATCGTTTTTTATTTTTAGGCACATTTCGTTGTTTACATTTGCGTACTAGTACAGCTCCCAGAGATTTCTTCTTTTACGTGACCAAACAGAGCTTAAGAAAAAAGATAAAAAAATCTTACTTCTTGTCGATAACTGTTCATCTCATCCCCATATCGATAATCTTCGTTCAATTTACCAATAGGCCATTTTACCGCCTAATACAACATCTGTATTGCAGCCAATCGATCAGGGAGTAATTAGAAGCCTTAAATGCCATTACCGAAGAAATATAATGTTAAAAATTATCCGCAATGCAGAAAAAAATCAAACAAGTAAGATATCCTTGCTGGAAGGAATAGAAATGGTAGCCACAGCTTGGAATCGAGTCAGTTCTCAAACAATTGTTAACTGCTTTAAACATTCAGGACTACTGCCGTCAGAAGAATGCAGAAATTTGTCGGTATCGGAAGGATTTGAAGAAGAAGATGATATCCCGCTCTCAGAATGGGTAAAACAATTTGGTACTGCAGACATTGCCAATAATTTAGAAAACTGGGAAGAATTCGTAGCTATTGATGACAATATTATTACAACTGAAGAGCCTACTTTAGAAGAAAGAGTGAAAATTGCTGAAATAAGTTCAAATTCAAATAAAAATGAAAAAGAAGATGACGACAGTGTGGATTTTCAGCCTCCTGCTATAGCAGAAGCATTAGATGCGCTGGATGTTTTATATATGTAGAATGTAGTTAATATTTATCCTTACTAATATTATAAATGCGAAAGTAACTCTGTCTGTCTGTCTGTCTGTATGTTACGCTTTCACGCCTAAACCGCTGGACCGATTTTGATGAAATTTGCAACAGACATAGTTTAGACCTTGGAGAGGGACATAGGCAATTTTTTTTTGGAGAAAAAAGGGTTGAAGGGGGTGAAATGGGGTTCAATAAGTTGTAAGGGGATTTGTTTGGGTCGCCAGCCAACAGTTACACAGGGGGACTAACACGCTGCTTTGTGCTCCGTGCCGAAACTGTGCTAAATACTGCTGGAAGCTCGACTACACCCTCCACGTGGGGCGACTGGAAACAGACTCCTAGCATGGTCATGTCTCTACCAGGAGTGCTGGCTAATGGTAGTCGGGCGGAGAGAAGAACACTCTTTAAAAAATCACCCCAGTCTAAGGTGAAACAGGATATGCGAGAGACTCGTGGCCAAGGGGGTGCTTGGTCTCTAATATCCGAACTCTGGATACCTGGCGTCCTCCAGTTTCAATTAGCCTTCCCATAGTACACGGGCTCGCTATGGGTGACTTACTTTCCCGAATTCTCGTGGGTCCATTCATGGAAATAAATAATATAAAAAATTATGAGCTCGATGCAGCTCCGACAGCATCATCCTCGTCAATTGTGACGATGGCCTCATCTCAAGTGTCTTTAGGGACACAAGAGATAGCAATTGCCTCTACTAGCGGAGCCATTGGGCACGCTAGCTGTGAACCAATTGCTTCAACGAGCGGAGCCATTGGGCACGCAAGTTTAAAACCAACAACCTCAACCGGTGGAGCCATTGGGCACACTGGTTCTACAGACGGTTCGTCAGTCGCTGAAGATGAGTCTTCAGACGCAGAATCCGTCTGCAGCGCAGACTCGGTCAGTGTGTGTTCGGTCATTTCCGGAGCTACCACCATTGGCCGAGACTTGGGTAAGATGGAGCTTGACAAACCCAGGTTTGTCAAACTCTCCAACCGCCAGAGGAAATGCTTCCAAGAAGCACTGGCAAAAGGCCTCTCCAGGGAAATGGGCCTGGAAAAAGCTTTAACAAAGCCCTCCAAAAAAACTGAGCTGAAGAGAGTTCGCTCAGAGGAGGAAACTCCGGAACGTCCGGAACAGAAGAGGACCAAGACGGCCAAGGGGCCCACTCGCCCCACCTTTAGCCAGGTGGTAAGCAGTGTAAAGCTTGGCCTCATCTCGACAGACATGGTCAACTGCCCTCTGACACCTGAGCAAATGGCACAGTTGCAGGAGGCGATCATTGACGTCGTAATTGAAAAAGCGGGCGGTGAAGTCAAGCCGTCTTTCGAGGGTAGTTTCCCAAGAAGAGGCTGGCTGCTGTTAGTCTGCTCAAACCCTGACACAGCTGAATGGGTGAGGAGTAACGTCTCCTTCATTAAGAGCAAGAGTGCTCTTGATATTACTCTGGTGGAAGAGGGTAATTTCCCTCAAACTCACGTTATTCGTGGCTATTTCCCCCAGAGTGGTGCCTTAAGCAACGAGAAAGTGCTGGCTACTATCGCTGCACAAAACTCGGTTCCCGCTGACAAGTGGAAAGTGGTCCAGAGGCGGGTAAATGACAACACACTTCACTTGGTCATGGTAGTGGATACCGCTTCCATGACTAAGTTAATTAGTCTAAAGGGGAAAATCGCATATCGCTTTTCCCAGACCAGGCTAATTCTTAAGGATAAAGATCCTTCAAAGAAGCAGCCACAAGCGCAGGGTTCGTCCTGTGACACTCAGACCACAGGGTCTGAAATGGCACTTCCTAATGCTTCTGTGGTTACCGCGGACTGCAGTAACGCCGTGGCCATAGGGTCATCTGAAGGCGGAGCTGCTCTCGCAACGACTCCAGGTCCATCTGGCGGTGTTCCAAATCCGACCCCCGCAGCTGCAGCATGCGCCAGGGAGCCTGCAGCAGAGCAAACTGCTGGGCGGAAAAAGAACACACCTGCCGAACCTGGAGTTAGAGCACGGGGCAAATCAGCACCCCCCAAGGGCAAAGACGGTAGGACAAAGGGTCCTAGACAGGCCAAGAAGACCGGGCTTGTCAAACGCTCCTTGGAGAAAAAATGAGCGCCATAAGGGCACTCCAAGTAAACTTGCACCATGCGAAAGGGGCATCCTCCACCCTGTGCAAGACTTTTGCGGAGAGGCACCTTACCCTTGCTCTTATTCAAGAGCCCTGGGTAACCGATGGCAAAGTCAGAGGACTTACCACCGGCTCAAGTAAACTAGTGTATGATCAGAGATGTGGGGCGCCTCGCGCTGCCCTCCTAATTGACAATCGTGTCACTTATCTCTCCATTACTAACTTTATTTCCAGAGATCTAGTGGCGATCTCGGTTGCGGTTCCCACCGCCAACGGATTCCAAGAAATCGTTCTTGCGTCCGCTTACTTTCCGGGGGATGTAGCAGTAGTGCCACCCCAGGAGGTTCAAGATCTCATTGAGTTCTGTCGCAAGACGAACCGGCAATTCGTCATCGGCTGTGATGCAAATGCTCACCACTCCATCTGGGGGAGTACCGATGTAAACCAAAGGGGTGAGTGTCTTCTAGAATTTCTCGTTACGAATAACATAGATATTGCAAATAGAGGATGCAAACCCACTTTTATCACTGCTAGTAGAAAGGAGGTGCTGGACCTCACCTTCACGAGCAGGCTTTTATCCGACAGGATTAAAAACTGGCGTGTTCTGGACGAGGCCTCACTGTCGGATCATCTGCACATTAGATTTGACATTGTGGGCCTTCCACATATCCGCGCCTCTTCTTTGGTTCCTAAGAAAACCAACTGGTCTAAGTTTCAGGGGCTTGTGGCCTCGAAATCAGACCAGCTTGCGGCTTCTATCAGCTCAGTGTATGAACTGGAGAATGCGGCCACGCAGCTTACCGACGTGCTGATCTCTTCCTACCACGACAGCAACACTGTCTCTTCCTTTCAGTCATCGCGAAAGGTGCCCTGGTGGAATGACAGGTTAGCTGCAATGCGTAGAGACGTTAGGAGATTGTTCAATAGAGCAAAACACACCGGGTATTGGGATGAATATAGGTTCACCCTAACAGCCTATAACAAGGAGTTGAGACGTTCCAAAAGGATTGCCTGGCGGAAACACTGTGAGAGCATTCAGACTCTACCAGAGGCGACTAGACTCCAAAAGCTACTTTCCAAAGACTCTTTCAACGGAGTGGGCCTTCTCAAAAAGGAGGATGGCTCCTACACCTCTAACCATGAGGACACCTTAAGGTGCCTGCTCAGAGAGCACTTTCCAGGGTCAATCCTCCAGACCGCTTATCCATTGGATCCTGGGTGTAGTCATAGGACCATCCCAGACCGCTATTCCCGCAGTCTTTCAGGGAATATCTTCGACTGTGACAAGGTTAAATGGGCAGTGGCCTCTTTTCAACCCTATAAGTCACCCGGAGGAGACGGAATCTTTCCGGCACTTCTTCAGAAGGGCCTCGATCTGATCCTCAACAACCTGGTCTGCCTCTTTAGAGCCAGCTTCAATTGGGGATACATTCCAACCATCTGGAGGAAAGTCGTGGTGGTTTTTATCCCGAAACAGGGCAACAGACCCTTCGAGCTGCCTAAATCGTACAGACCTATCAGCTTAACCTCTTTTCTTTTGAAAACAATGGAAAGGCTGCTAGACCTTCATATTAGGTGCAAACTGGAGCTCTCCCTCCCTCTACATAGCTCCCAGTTCGCTTACTCTAAAGGTAAATCAACAGAGGTTGCTTTACACCACCTGGTCAGTAAAATCGAAAAGGCCTTCCTCGCTAAGGAAACTGCCTTATGCGTGTTCCTTGACATCGAAGGTGCTTTCGATAACACAGGCTATGACTCCATCTCTAGAGCACTGGCTCTCAGAAATCTGGATCCTCACACGATTGAGTGGATAAATGCCATGCTTGCAGATCGTGACATTTCTTCTACCCTAGGTGTCTCCACCATTAGTGTTAAGGCTATTAAGGGGTGCCCTCAAGGTGGAGTTTTATCCCCATTACTTTGGTCACTAGTTGTGGATGAACTTTTGACTAAACTATCTGAATCTGGTTTCGATGTCATCGGCTATGCAGATGATCTTGCCATCATTGTCTCTGGGAAATTCGATTTGACCATTACAGAGGTCATGAGAACAGCACTACGAGAAGTTCAAAGATGGTGTACCAAGGAGGTCCTAGCAATTAACCCAAATAAAGCTGTCCTGGTACCTTTCTCCAAACGTTACAAATTGGACCTAGGTCCTATCTGTATTCGGGATACCACAGTTGAGTACTCAGACTCAGTCAAATATTTGGGAGTAAAGCTAGACAAGAGACTGAACTGGAACGCTCAACTTGACTACGTCATCAGCAAAGCCACAAGGGCCATATGGGCCTGCAAAAGGCTTCTGGGTAGGACATGGGGTCTTACACCACAAATGATGTACTGGATGTACAATACGATCGTTAAACCTGTTGTCACTTATGCTGCTATAGTTTGGTGGCCCAAGACTAAACAGGTTACGTCGATCCTCAAGTGCAGCAAGCTGCAAAGGCTTGCTTGCCTCTCCATTACCGGAGCTATGCGGACCTGCCCCACAGCTGCAATGGAAGCAATCATTGGATTCACCCCTTTGCATCTCTTCATATGGAAATCCGCCGCCATAAGTGCCTTGAGACTTCAGATCTCATCCAACTGGCCCCATACGGTCAAAGGACACATGGATATCCTTAAAGATATCCCAAGCATTTCCATCTGCCGCGTATCCGACCATATGGTTAGTCAACTGCGGTTCCAAAGGAAATTCAAAGCAATTATCCCGGATCGCTCTGAGTGGGAGGAAATTATTCTTCCTAGGGATCCAAACCATCTCCACTGGTTTACTGACGGGTCAAAGATGGAACATGGTACAGGGGCTGGTGTCGCAGGACCCAACTCCAAGGTCTCGATTGCAATGGGTAAGTGGCCCTCTGTTTTCCAGACTGAAATACATGTCATTGCGACCTGCGCTAGGCTCAACCTTGAGAAAGGTCTGAAAGGCGCCAACATTAAAATCTTTTCTGACAGCCAAGCTGCCATCAAGGCGCTCTCAACGTGGAAGTTTTCTTCCAAAATAGTAGCAGGGTGTTTTGACGTACTCCAGAGCCTGACCAGAAGAAACGAGGTCTCGCTATGCTGGGTCCCCGGACACTGGGGTATCGAGGGAAATGAGGCTGCAGACAGCCTCGCGAGGGAGGGGTCTGAGACGTTGTTCCAGGGCCCAGAACCCTTCTGTGGCATCTCTTGGTCCACCTCCAAGTCCTTGATAGAAGAGTGGATCAAGAAAATAAACCTAGCCTATTGGGAGTCAGTCCCTGGTCTTAGACAGGCTAAAGATCTTATAAGACCCTTTGCCTTAAGGGGCACTATTACTCTAAACAGAGCGGACCTAAGGCTGCTGGTGGGCTATCTCACTGGCCATGTAGGACTGCGGTACCACCTCCACAACCTAGGACTGTCTCAAGAGACAGAGTGCCGACTCTGCTTGGAAGGCGATGAAACTTCCACACATATTCTTTGTGAATGTCCTGCTCTGATCTGGCTTAGAAGAAGAACGTTTATCAGAGAGTTCTTGAGCCCTGCCCAAGTCCGGTCTTCATCAACTAAAGACCTTCTTGCCTTCATTCGGAAGGCCGATAGTCTGTTCCGCTAGTGGGGTACGTACACAATAGGCCTAACTTGGCCGCAGTGTTCACCATATGGGTTGCCCCCTCATTCCTTAATAATAATAATAATAAGGGGATTTGTTTTCTTTTCTATTGTATAAAAAGTAACTGACTGACAGACAACGCACAGCCTAAACCGCTAGAGCTAAAGCGCTGAAATTTTTGACAGTGCATCCCTAGCGATTTTTCGAAATTCATCCCCTAAGGGGGTGAAATAGGGTCAACTCAATCTCGCTGGAGCTATAAGGCTGAAATTTTGACACTGGATCCCTATAATGACGTGGACATCCACTAAGAAGCTATTTTACGAAATTCATCCCCTAAGGGGGTGAAATGAGGTTTACCCAAACCGCTGGAGCTATAGGGCTGAAGTTTTGACAGTGCATCCCTTTAATGACGCCGACATCCACTAAAAAGCGATTTTTCGAAATTCATCCCCTAAGGGGGTGAAATGGGTTTTTTCCAAACCGCTAAAGCTATAAGGCTGTAATTTTGACAGTGCATCCCTATAATGGCGTGGACATCCACTATAGAGCGGTTTTTCGAAATTCATCCCCTAAGGGGGTGAAATAGGGTTTACCCAAACCGCTAAAGCTATAGGGCTGTAATTTTGACAGTGCATCCCTATAATGGCGTGGTCTTCCACTATTAAAGCGCTTTTTCGAAATTCATCCCCTAAGGGAGTGAAATGGGGTTTACCCAAACCGCTATAGCTTTAGGGCTGAAATTTTGACAGTGCATCTCTATAATGATGTGGACATCCACTAAGAGGCGATTTTTCGAAATTCATCCCCTAAGGGGGTGAAATAGGGTTTACCGAAACCGCTGGAGCTGAAGGGCTTTAATTTTGACCGTGCATCCCTGTAATGACGTGGACATCCACTTAGGAGCGATTTTTTGAAATTTATCCCTAAGGGGGTTAAATGGGGTTAACCCAAACCGCTGGAGCTGAAGGGCTTTAATTTTGACAGTGCATCTCTATAATGACGTGGACATTCACTAAGAAGCAATATTTCGAAATTCATCCCCTAAGGGGGGGGGGAAATGGGGTTTACCCAAACCGCTGGAGCTATAGGGCTGAAATTTTGACAGTGCATCCCTTTAATGACGTGGACATCCACTAACAAGCGATTTTTCGAAATTCATCCCCTAAGGGGGTGAAATAGGGTTTACCCAAACCGCTGGAGCTATAGGGCTGAAATTTTGACAGTGCATCCCTTTAATGACGTGGACATCCACTAAGAAGCGATTTTTCGAAATTCATCCCCTAAGGGGGTGAAATGGGGTTAACCCACACCGCTGAAGATAAAGGGCTTTAATTTTGACCGTGCGTCCCTATAATGACGTGGACATCCACTTAAGAGCGATTTTTTGATATTTATCCCCTAAGGGGGTTAAATGGGGTTAACCCAAACCGCTGAAGCTGAAGGGCTTTAATTTTGATAGTGCATCTCTATAATGACGTGGACATTCACTAAGAAGCAATTTTTCGAAATTCATCCCCTTATACCGGAGACACACTAGCACCCTTAATCTAGATTATGACGTCAAAATGACGTAGACCCATATAAAAGATATGGAAAGAAAATGGAGTCTACGTCATTCTGACGTCATAATCCGGATTAAGTGTTCTAGTGTGTCGAGGGTTAACGCAGTTTAATGGGGGACATAAACATGCCAATCTCTGCTTCAAAACTTGCAGATTTGTTGAGCAGAGGTGATATACGCAGCAATTTGTTTACCATATTTATTAAAAAAATGCTTTATAACAAACCCTTTTAGGGATAATGACAGCTGACTTTTTTGTTGTTTTTTTTTTTTTTTTTTTTTGAAGGAAAACATTGCACATAATAACCAAACAGATATGAACAATAATATTAAAAAAAAAAAAAATCAACTAAATTTCTTTAATAATATCCAATATATATTTTAGTATCGGTGTAGGATTTAATTTAAGGTTTATTTTTTTTATAATTTTATTATTTTTACATTCATATATTTTTTAGTAAGTTTATTATTTTTTCCCCCGATTTTAGAGTCACACATATATTTTTGCACCTACATACATGTCCACTTTTTTAATTTTTTTTTGTGATTAATTTTCTATAAGACTAATCTATCATATAAGGAGATTATATGTATATATCAATGGAGATCCATATACTCAATGGAGATCCATAGCGGCCGACTCAAGAGGGCGGATTACTATTTCTTCACCACCCCTCGACATGGGTATCAATTGAGAGGGTATCATAAGTAGAATGCCATAAGCGATATAGTATATTCAATATCTCGTTAGATCCACGGCGATCATCTCAAGAGGGCGGAGTACTATTTTCTTCACAACCCTCTCGACATGGGTATCAAATGAAAGGGTATCATAAGTAAAAGACAATAAACAATATAGTATATCCTCAATATATCGTTACTAGTTATTCGATAAATTTTCACTCGCACTGTTGATGCCAGATGGTATTCGATGATTAGCAAAAAGTGTTCATATAAAAATGGTTAGTCGTTCGTACACTCAAAAGATTCGTAAATCGGAAATAATTTTGGTAGCACCTGTTCTCTTCATACAACTAAAATTATTCGAACTGAATAATAAAAAGTTTATTAAAATTGAGCAATGCGATATCAAAGCTGTCATTTCGGCAAAATTGCATATAGGAGGTTCAAACTATGAAGTGATTAGTGTAGTAGTCCCTCGATTCTACGATGCTGGATAGAGGAGTAGCAACAATGCTTAGCTCCTGGTGCGAGCGAGGTTCGCTTTGCTCTGGATTGTGGTGGAGTAGGTTAAAAGCACGACTCCGTAATGAATAATACTGTGTCTGATTGTTGAGTGTTGTGTCTTTATTGTAAAATTCTTACTCTATTTATACAAAAATTAATAATCCATTTAATTTCATGACCCATATAATGAGCATTTTGTGTGTGCATGCATTTTCTTTGGACGGAATTGATTTGAGGCGCGTTCTTATTATGTAATTTATTTTGCTTACTCATACGTCATATAGCATATTTACATATTTTTGAGGCATGTGATTACTGATTGATTTCATCACACCCTCCCCCTTAGGCTTTTAGCAGTAAGTTCCATGCTAATGTTGGCTGCTATTAATGACCCAAGGTCGGGAAATGGTTTTATCACTTTAAACTCGTGTTTCTCTTCCTTGATTGTGGGACCAATGTTAGATGTTCTTCCAGACGATTCCACCACTGTTTTGCTTTCGTTAATGTGCAGTTTCTAGATTTCCTGCCACCCACACCTGCACAAGCCAGTAATTGGGTGGATTTGTGGAGAATTGTACCCCTTGATGTCACGCCCGATCTCGGATCATTTTCTCCAACGCCAGGTTGAAAAGGAGGCAGGCGAGACCGTCCACTTGCCAGAGTCCATTATAGATGTTGATTGGTCTGATACCTTTACATGGCTTATCACATTGGTCATGGTCAATCTACAAAGTCTTGTGAGCTTGTTGGGGATGCCGAATTCTCTCATGGCTTTGTAGAGTTCTATTCTGGCTATGCTATCATAGACGACTTTAAAGTCTATGAAGAGGTATTGAATTGAGTTTTGAAGCTCAAAACATTTTTCCATAGCCTGCCTCAAGGTGAAAATCTGATGGCCTATGATGTTTCTGGCACATGGGACCATCCTGTTTTGTAGGATAGCGGAGAATATCTTATACGCGGTACTCTACAAAGTTAATAACGTGATAATTAGTGTACGTTCTGATATCCCATACTTGCGTAATTAATTCATGAATCACTTGGTGTAATGTAGTCCCTCCAGACTTCTTTTTTTTTGTCTGTGAACTCTCTTTCCGTCTTTTCCGCTGAAACTACTGCATTGCTCAGTACGTAACATTCTTACGTTTAGTTGCCAGCTTGCATTCATTATCGAACCAGTCGTTCCGATCGCTATGACTTCTGCCTAAAATGGAATCAGCAGTACCAATGACAGTATTTTAAGGCGGATCCGGCTCTCTTCGATGCCCGGCATCTCATCTTCAGGACTTAGGGCCAGTTCTAATGCATGATCAGATCAGCGAATTCAAAGCTTTTTAGCGTTGTAAAACGGTCTCGGAGCACCTTACCAACATGATAGTGATCCGAATCGAAGTTGGCACCGTTCGTACCGTTATCAGACCCGAAAGATGGCGCCGTATTGCCTGTATACGGACACCGGGCCTACTTTGGCGTTCAGTTCTCGCAGTACGAATTTTACATCATAACTGTGGCAGGCATTAAGTTCCCGTTCAACTACTTCGAAAAATTCTGCTTTCTCATAGTCCGGGGACTCTTCTGTAGGTGCGTGAAGCTATATGAGGCTGATGATCTCACAATAGAAATTTACCTTATCCACAATAAAAATAGAAGCTCTCTTAAACACTGATTAAAATCCTTTGATAAATTAATTAACTCATTTCTCCATCACTAAACGAAAACAAAAGAATTGCAATTTTTCAATAATAATCTCCAAGCAACGCAGTTTTTCTCATCACTTTTCATTCGCTACTTTCTTTTTACATCGAAAACATTAAGCGAAAATAATTACGTTTGATTGAAATTATCAACATAATTCGTATAGAAGTCATTATTCAATACGAGCTATGCTCGCGGTAATAGAGATAAGAAAAAAATTTCTCTGCACTTCATTCCGCGCCGGCTCGGAGTTGTTAAAAGATTTATTGCGTCGTCGTCGTCCCGAAAGCCACAAGAATGCGATGAAATGGTACCAGGTAAGGTAGTACTTGGTTGACAAATTTATCTACAGGTAAATGTGATGTGATTTTTTTTTGTTTGTTTATTATTTACATTTTTATTATTACATTTTCCTTACTCTATTTTTATGTACTCTTATTACTTTTTTGTTTGCACCCTCCAAAATGCAGTTTACTGTTTCTATTGCTTTCACAAGATATGGTCCACTGTATAGAGGATATAATTTCTTTCTGTTTTGTATCGTAACTAATACTTTATCGCCAATTTTTATTGGCAAGAGGCTACAATCGAGTTTGCTGTTTTGTTGCCTGACTGCTTTTGACGCTTCTAGAAGTTGTTTGGCATTATTTAGGGCTTTTTGTAGCCTGAATTTCATTTCGCTATTGTAGAGATCATAGTTGTAGATGGGTTCTATTCCTCCATTTTCCAATTCTGCTGGCACGCTTGCTTTTTAACCGACTTCAAAAAAAGAGGAGGTTACTCAATTCGACGTGTAGGTATTTTGTGGTCCTGTTCACGCATAACTTTGTAACCCAATAACTTTTTTGCTTTTTTTTTGGTTCATTTGAAGGGGGAGCTTCCCACGGTGGTCCCGTTAAATTTTTTCTAAATTCTGATAACGGAGTTCGAAGTTAGGCAGAAAAAACTGTTAAAATTCAACCTGTTAAAGCTCAACCTAAACATTTCATGGGCACCGAACAAATTACTTTATTGTTGAAAATCTGGCAGCAGGCCGATGGCGGGGTGGTTGGAGCGTCGGATCCTCGATTCAGCGTTCGCTGGTTCGATTCCGGTCGGTGCAGGCCGGTTTTTTTTCTTTTTCTCTTTTTCTTCTTTCTGAAATGATTTATTAACATATTGGTCAGCGGCCGATAGTACTTGACATAGCGCAAAGGGCTGGAGACAAGTATTCTTGTCTGTGGGATTTGTGGGGTGCGAGTTCGATCCCAAGGGCTCGCGGTGCTTTTTTTTCTATATATCGACAAAATAATTATTTTTTAATTTCCTTCGGGGAATTTTGTTCCATATTAAACAAGTTTTCGACGTGAATGCGTCTGTAAATTTGCTTCCAGAACAAAAGCCGATAAGAACGAAATTATGGCGAATTTGCAGCTCAAAAAACTATTGTTTATATCGAATAAATAAATATACCATGACGTGGATGAAGAATCAAAGAATTTTATTGTTTACATTTAATTTCCCCGATATCAATGGCAACTTAACTTTTTATATGCCTTATATTATCTTGATCTGTATGTGTGTATAGTGTAAACAAATCTCGCAACTTGATTTTGACCCAGTTCCATATAACCGATCAACTGCAAATTTTGCACATAGTATAGTTCGCATGACAATACAATCTGCAATCAAATTTTGCAATTGCGCTCCCCAAGACATGGGTATCAAATGAAAAGGTGTGACAAGTAGAATACACTTCGCTATGTGGCGTCGTAAAAACGTAGGCTCCTTGCAATGACAGGCAATATTAAAAAATGAATGGACTAAAAAGCACGAAATAAAACAAAATTTTAAAAACCGACTTCAGAAAAAAAACCCGCGATGCACAAAAAAGGATGAAATAATTGTTTGTAATTCTTAACAACATCAATCCAATAAGAATGGATCTAGAAAGAAGAATCACTTTTGAAGACGGTGCCAGGTAGTAGTTGACTTTGATTGCACTAACTCTTGCTTCGGCAATTGTTTACATTTCTTTGTTAGGCTTATGCCCTTAATATATCACCCACATGTGTTAGCACCGTCTTCAAAAGTGATTCTTCTTTCTAGATCCATTCTTATTGGATTGATGTTGTTAAGAATTACAAACAATTATTTCATCCTTTTTTGTGCATCGCGGGTTTTTTTTCTGAAGTCGGTTTTTAAAATTTTGTTTTATTTGGCAAAGATTAGCTCAAACGGTGTATAGCCGTGTACCGTATTTGGTGTGGTGTTGTAACAGAATGTGTTATATGGGATCCATGTATCACAGTCGTCTCTGTTTTCATTTACGAAACACCTTAGATATTCGTTTGGGCACTTGTGATTCCTTTCTAAGGCTCCAACTGTTTCAGGGTGCGCGGCTGTTGCGAATATCTGCTTTATTTTCAGTGTATTGCACACTTCTGCAAATATCTGATTCTTATACTCTGTTCCCAAGTCCGATTTAATCTTTTCCATGGTTCCGTATGTTAGGATGAATCCTGTTATCATTGCTTTTTCAATTATATTGGCCTCTTTATCTTTGACAGGAAGTGCGACTACATATTTTGTAAGGTCGCACTGCATGGTGACTGCATATCTGTTGCCATTTTCTGTTCTTGAAAACGGCCCTACTGTGTCTATTGATACTACACCAAATGGTTTATCCGGTGTTGTTGTTATTTCCATTATTTCTTTATTGTGTTTCTGGTGCTTATTTTTCGCGCATAATTCATAGTTTTTAACGTAGGCTGCTATGGTGTTTTTCATTCTTCTCCATCTGTAAAATTGTTTTAATTTACTGAACATTCTCGATTGTTCCAGATGTCCTCCTGTTGGTGTGGCGTGGAAATTATGTAATATTTCTTTAATGTGTTCCTTATTCGTAATGTACTTAATTGGTTTATATATCTCTATTCTAATTACGTTTAATATTTTATTTCCTAAGGCCTTAAATGAGGTCATGTCGATTAATTTAAAAATTTCACTTTCGGCCGAAAGTTTCAGAGTTTTGGTCTGAATTGTTTTGCATACATATGGCTCCAATTCTTCGAAAGCCTGCTCTAGTGCAGTTTCTACTGTTAATTGGTTTCCTTTATTGTTTATCGACCTCTTCCATATTTTTGTTTTATTGTGCACTATATTAATTTCTAATTTTATCTTTTCTCTGCCGTTCTTAGTTTCTATATATAGTTCGGGTATGTTTGCTATTTCTATTTCTGAGAGTGCTTCTGTGACTCGCAGTTGATCAGGCTGCTGTGCTTCGTTGCTTCTCTCCTTTTCGTTAATGTCTCTTGTTTTTCCTTTCGTGTTATTGCTCTTGTTTTCGCTTGTAATACTTTAATGTTTTTAAGGTCATTTATATCGATCTGGATTCTCGATAGTGCATCTGGACCTGAGTTTTCTTTGCCTTTTACGTATTTTATTTCGAAGTCGAATTCTTCTAGGTCAAGTCTCATCCTTGTGAGTTTTGATGTTGGGTTCTTCATTCCAAACAGATATGCCAATGGCCGGTGGTTTGTTCGGACTGTAAACCTTCGTCCGTAGACGTATGGCTTAAAATACGGGATGGCCCAATGTATGGCGGTTAATTCTTTTTCTATAGTTGATTTGTTCGCTTCTCCTGGCGTAAAGGTCTTGCTTGCATATGCTATAGGCCGTTCTATTCCGTTTAAATTTTGCGAAAGTATTGCTCCACATGCTGCGTTAGAAGCATCTGTCGATATTATGAGGTTTTGTGTAAAATCTGGATGTTGCAATATTGTGGGAGACATGAGTTTTTTTCTTAGTGTTTCGAAGGCATCTTGTTGGCTTTCTGTCCACTCGAACTTCGCTTTCTTTCTTAATAGTTTGTTCAAAGGTAATGCAATTTCCGCGAAATTTGGTACAAATCGTCTATAATAGTTACAAAAAGCTACAAATCTTCTTACTTCGTCCGCGTTTTTAGGAGTGGGATAGTTCTTGATAGCTTCATATTTGGAACGGTCCGGACTGACACCTTCGACTGATATTTTATGGCCAAGGTACGTGACTTCTGTTTGAAAGAACTGACGTTTTTCAGGGTTTAGCTTAAGATTTCTCTCTCTCAACCTTTTAAAGACGGTTGTTAGATTTTTCAGGTGGTGTGCTTGGGAGCACCCGATCACAATAAAGTCATCTGTGTAGAGGAAAGCTACCTCTGGTGTCAATCCTGCCATGGCTATTGACTTATTCTTTGAAAGGACTTGGGACTTTTGTTAAGTCCGAAAGGGAGTCTTGTATATTGGTAATGGCCCTTTTCCGTGGAAAATTCTGTGTATTTTCTGGACGCCTTTTCAAGTGGGATTTGATGGAATCCTGACATGAGATCTAGTGTGGAGAAGTATTTGGTTCTTCCCATTTGATCTAGTATATCTTCTGTACGAGGTAAAGGGAATTTATCAGCCAGTACCTTTTTATTAAGATTTCTAAAATCTACTAACAACCGCCATTTCTTCTTTTCGTTGGAAGATTTTTTGGGTACTAGGAGTACAGGTAAGTTAAAGTGAGACACTGAGTTCTCAATAATGCCGTCTTGTAACATTTTTGCTACTTGTCTGTCTATTTCACTTTTGTGCGTCTCTGGTATCCTGTAGTTCTTTGTATAAACAGGTATGTTGTCAGCTAGTTCTATTTGTTGGTTGTAGAAGTTATTCGTGGTAAGAGGTTCGTCCTCTAACGCGAAAATGTCTGCATATTCTATGCACAACTCCTGGAATCGTGTCTTAGTGTATTGTGGGATTTGTTGAAGATTTATTTTGTTTAGGATATTTTTTTGATGATCTGTGGTTTTCGCTTTTGTCGCGGTTATTTCATAATTTGTCAGTGGTTCATACTGAATTTTGTATTTATTTAGCACTACCAATTTATTCGTGGTGTTCAGGATTTTTACTATTGGGTTTGCTGAATTCGTTATGGTACTGGCTATGAACACTCCTGGCCTAATCTCTTGGTTTTCTATCACTATGTCGACATTGTTACCTTTATTAATTTTTATTTTCCTGGCTACTTCGCATCGTGGTGGGATTGTTAGCGCATTTGCATATGGTGTACTTAGGATCGGGACTTCAGTCGTACTTTCCTGTGTTTCAATGGTTAACATCCATGTATCGTAATCTATGTTAGCTTTGGTTCTTGTGAGGAAGTCTAGTCCGAGAATTCCGTCTGCTTCAATGGGGATGCTATCTTCCACGATCTAGAATGGGTGTTCTATTTTGAATTTGTTGCTGAAGTGTATGTTTGTATACGTTTTACCAATTGACTGTATTCTTGTATCTGTTATCCCCTGTATTATACATTTTCTGTTGGGCAGTGTTGTGCGACGTAGATTTCGTAATGTAGATTACATCATTCTCTACGCGTCGACTTTTATGTGTAGACAATGATCCATTGTCTACTTCATAGTATACACGTAGACAATGTCGGCATTATAAACTCATTGGCTAAGCTTTTCCAAATTATTCAATAAAATTCCAAAAAATCGGGGTAGTTATAAAAAATGAACATTTATTGTAAAGTTTTTATTATTAATTAAAATTAAATTTATAATTAAAATTTATTTTTTCAATATACATAATATATACACCCTACATACATACCTACATATTATATTTTATTGATCATATATCAAACACATTGTCGATGAGTTTAATCATTACTTTATTCGTCATCATCATCATTATTTTCTTTAAAATCATCTTGAATCCTGAGGGAATAATATATGTACGTGCAGCAGTTTTTTCGATGGGTCGAAGGCTAAACGATTTCGGATTGGCGAGTGAACACATGACCAGCTTGAGAAAACTCTTTCTATCTGTGCAGATGACGCTGGAATTTGTAAAAGCTTTATGGCCAATTAAGATAAAGTTTGGTGTTTCATTGCAGCCATATTTCAAAATACTAAAGGCTTTTTTATACCTTTGGCGTATAGATTTTTAAAAAATGAAGTTTTGTTTCGAAAACTATCCCATTCTTCAATTCCAGTGCAATTAAGTTCCTTAAACATAAAATTATTTATTTTGTCCTTGTGAATATTAGTCAATTTGTCATTTTCGTAAGTAGGGAGATAAAAAGCTGTCAAAGCATATTTGTTTAATGCCATATCTATTCGTTATTGTAAGCTAGCACCAAATTTGTGTTCAAATCTAACCAAATTTTAAATCTAGCCAAAGATTCACAGCATCTGCAGCTGAACATTCAGATGATTGACAAGTATTTATAAGTTCACAAATGGGGTTTAAAAGTTGTATGTTATTTTTAACATCTTCTATAAATTCATCATTAAAAATTAACGTGGCAACATTTTGCTTCATTTTTTTAACTTTTGATTCACCTGTTACACATTTCATAAATGACAAATTTTGTATTAAACATTGATAAGAATCTCGATATGAACACCATCTAACTTTGGTGCTGGTCTTTAGCTTACAATAACGAATAGATATGGCATTAAACAAATATGCTTTGACGGGTTTTATCTGCATCCTACTTACGAAAATGACAAATTGACTAATATTTACAAGGACAAAATAAATAATTTTATGTTTAAGGAACTTAATTGCACTGGAATTGAAGAATGGGATAGTTTTCGAGACAAAACTTCATTTTTTAAAAATCTATACGCCAAAGGCCAAAAAGCCTTTAGTATTTTGGAATATGGTTACAATGAAACACCAAACTTTATCTAAATTGGCCATAAAGCTTTTACAAATTCCAGCGTCATCTGCACAGATAGAAAGGGTTTTCTGAAGCTGGTCATGTGTTCACTCGCCAATCCGAAATCGTTTAACCTTCGACCCATCGAAAAAACTGCTGCACGTATATTATTCCCTCAGGATTCAAGATGATTTTAAAGAAAATGATGATGATGATGACGAATAAAGTAATGATCAAACTCATCGACAATGTGTTTGATATATGATCAATAAAATATAATATGTAGGTATGTATATGTAGGGTGTATATATTATGTATATTGAAAAAATAAATTTTAATTATAAATTAAATTTTAATTAATAATAAAAACTTTACAATAAATGTTCATTTTTTATAACTACCCCGATTTTTTGGAATTTTATTGAATAATTTGGAAAAGCTTAGACAATGAGTTTATAATGTCGACATTGTCTACGTGTATACTATGAAGTAGACAATGGATCATTGTCTACACATAAAAGTTGTTGAGGCTGCTTCCACAACAAGGGTTTTATTTTCTTTAACAAGTTAACCAACACAAATTATCAACTTTTAAACTAAACTTTTAATCTTTATTTGTTCACACTTTTACAAGTCTTTATTTGGCTAAACCAAATCTGAGAAAGTCCATCATACAAAATGCTGACCCTGAGGTTATAAAAACTCTTTGTGAAATTACACTCAACACCTTAAAAGGTAACCACATGCCGTATGGAAATATCTACAACTCACTGTGTAGGTATAAAAAGGACATGCGTAAATTGATTTGCGCAAAGAGATCTGTTGCTAAACAGCGTAAAATACTAGTGCGACGAGGAGGTTTTTTACCAGTTTTATTAGGAAGTGTACTATCAGGAGTTATCGGCTCATTAATTGAAAAATATGCATAGAAATAATGGACTTAACAAGATGCTACTTCTGTCGCCAGAGGTTTACAACAGGCTTAAAGATGAAATTGAAATGACTGCAAATCAGTCCATTTTTGATAGAGCAATGAACAAAATACTACAGAATAAAGACATGAATGATTCCGAAAAATGGTATAGCTATCGAAACCAACTAATTTTATTTCTAAATCACAATCGGAAATCCAAACGAACGCTGGATAAAGAAACAAATTTTTACTTGCCACGTGAACATAATGTCAAACAAAAAAGTTTAAGAGATAGTACCACACAAACGAAAATTTTATTTAAAGATGATGTGTTAACACAGACTTCACCACCACCAGCAAAGGATTTCCTAACCGAAGAAGAAGTCTTTGAAGAAGCACATAACATAACCCCGCCAAGAAGATCTTTATCACCAGCCGCCAAAAGACGATTATCAGCTAGCGGAATAGCAAAAACTCTAAGGCCACCACCAAAATTACTAAGAACAACATCTGCACCTAATGCACGTGAAAAAGATTATAAAATAATCACAGCTGAGGATGGTGTAACGCAGTATACTGTACCTACGAATATCGTCTATCGTGATTTCTCTAATATTGACCAAGAATGTCTTGACCTTAGATGTCGTAGTTTACCATGGACTGACATTTTCTCAATGACTGATGTTGATGAGAAAATTGCTAAGTTCAATAGAACGTTCCTTGACCTGTATGATGAGTTTGTGCCTATCAGAAGTAAAATTTGCTTAGCTAAATCCAAACCTTGTTTCACTGATGAAATTAAATCACTTATTGTTGAAAGAAGGGAGTTTTTATATAGGTAAATTATTTTTAAAAGTAAAAAGTGATGTCGCAAGGAGATCTTTTAAACGCCTTAGGAATCTTGTTGTTGCTAAAATTAAGGAAGCTAAACGAAATTATTATAGCCGTAAGCTTGGCCCCTCTCTTTCAGTGAAAACCGTGTGGAACAATTTGCTCAATTTAGGTGTACACACTAAGAATGAAGCCACTATTCAAAACCTCAGTCTTGAAACTCTTAACCAGCACTTTATATCTAATACCCTTGATACACATGTGGTATCGATATTACAATATTCGAAATATTACGTTTATACTACATGTGTGTCACCCAATACTAGCAATATACCAGGTTGACAATCTAATTTATACGTAGTATGAGATTTGCTAAATTTAGGTGGTATTTAGGTAATATACACTTTTTTTACTGTGCACAGCGCCTCTGCCGGAAAATTTTCCTCACAAAAAAGTTGTCAATTGCAGTCGCTGGTTTTGTGAGATTTTGTGTTTATAGTGTTTTCTCACTATAGTCGCTTGCTTTGTTTATGTTCTGATTATTTTGACAAATCAACTTTAACAACATTGAAATATTAATTATTTGCCGCTTGCTACTCCAAAATCAAATAGAAACACAAATGTCAAAGCAAACTACTTCGATACTAGGTTTATGTGTGTCACGGGTCTGAGTATATTATGATATTGTGGATATTATGATATCGAAATTATAATATCGATACCACATGTGTGTCGCAAGTATAACCAAACGGCAGAGCATGCTAATATCCCTGTTACTGCTTCTTCTGCAGGCTTCTACTTTCGTTGTGTTGATTCCCTTGAAGTCATCTCTGCCCTTAAATCGATCAAATCTACAGCAGCCGGTAGCGATAATATTTCACCTAGGTTTCTAAAAATGCTGCTATTGTGGTCATCACTTGTTCACTGATTAACAAATAAATTTTAACAACATATTTCTAAACTTTATTTTAATATTAGCAATAACATCACATAAGTTCAAAATCGTATTTAGTTTTTATCTTCGCAAGAAGGTTCGTGCTGTGGCGGCAACAAGTGAATTCCAGCTCTGTGAACTTGGAACCCGACTTCAAAAAAAATAAAAAATAAAAAATATTGTTTCCTATTCTACAAACGACGTAGAGGATTCTAGTAAAATCCATTTTTTTTGTAGTTGTAAGAAAAACCCTTCAAAATTAAAAATTATGTTTTTTCCAGGTAAAATTTATTAATTTTGAGAAACCAAAGGTATCATAGCGTTGGAAATCGTTTGTAGTTAATTGTAGTTTTTTTTTTTTTTTTATAGCTAAAAACTTAAAAATTTACTACGTTAAAAAATTTGAAAATTTTTTTTTTTGGTTTCTGAAACTACAAACGACGTAGATGATTGTAGTTTGCCACATCACTCCCCCTCAATAAAAAAATATTTGTGTACATGTATTTATGCTATTTATGATTACAATTATTTAAAAAGAAATGTGTGTAGTGTACATGAGTTTACGTTGCCAGCTTATAATTAACTAAAAAAAATGTACATAATGTATTAATAATAAAAAAAAAGATAATTCAATTTACGACTTCTTAATGTCTTGTTTGTTTAATTCTTTTTGCGTTTAATTCGATTATGCTTATATAATTTTGTGCTAATTTGTTATTATGGTTACTATATTTGGATCATTGTTTTCTTTTTAATGTCTTTTCTCAGGTTGTGGTTGGCCATGTCGGGATTAAGCAGAAAAGCAGGTTTTAATCTGTCTATCGATATAACGCGTTCTTTGCTATTTATTAAGATTTTGAAACTTTTCTTTGTTTTGGATATGACTGGATGTGGGCCAGTGTAAGGGCAATTTAAACTTCCTTTCTGCGTTTCATCTTTCAAAAACACGTGCGTACATTGGAGTAAATTCTGCGGGATGAATATGTTTCTCTGGCTCCGACTTCTTGTCTCAGCGGGTTTGATGTTTGGTATCGCTTGTAGTAGCTGATTAGCTAGAGTGTGTGTTAATTGACGGTTTACGTTTGTATCTTTTGCTAAAAGTTCTCCTGGTAAGCGCAGGGGTTGGCCGAATAACAGTTGTGCTGGCGAGATCTTCAAATGTTCTATTATGAATGCGCGAAGGCCTAAAAGGATCAGGAGCAGATGGTTGTATACCAGTTTTTTGAGTCTCCTGTGGCGCGTATAGCGACTTTTAGCTGTCTATGAAAACGCTCGATGGAACTATTTGATTGTGGGTGATAAGCGGTGGTTCGTATGCGGTGACAGCCTAATATTTGAGATAGTTCCCTGAACAGTGGGGATTCAAATTGAGATCCTTAATCAGTTGTTATTGTACTGGGTACGCCGTATCTAGATATCCAACGTTGGAGAAATGTATTTGCCACAGTTCGTGCGGTCATGTCCTTCATGGGCAGAGCTTCGGGCCAGTGAGAAAAGCGATCTTTGGTTGTTAGTAGATAGTAGTGTCCTACTGAAGGTGTGAGAGGGCCTACGATATCCATGTGGACGTGTTCGAACCGTCCGGAAGGCATCTCTATATTTCCATATGGAGAGCACTCGTGCCTAGTGACTTTGGCTTTTTGGCATGAAATGCAAGACTTTGCCCAGTGGTTTATGTCGACATTCATTTTGGGCCAATAGTACTTTGAGGTTATCAAATTTCGATAAGCTCTAATGCCAGGATGTGCTATGTTATGTAACAAATCGAAAATAGCCCGACGTAGTGTTTCTGGTACATAAGGCCTATTGACGCCTGTAGAAACCTCACACCAGATTTCCTGTTCTTCTACCGGTATGAATATTTTTTTCATGTCTAGTGAGGTGGAGTGGTTATTGGTATTTTTGTCAGGTAGGGTTTTCAGTTGCTCGTCTACTTTCTGTTCCTCTGCTAGGTTTTCTAGATCGAGCTTGGTAATGTGTTCCACCGAATTGACGTGCGTCCGTGATAATGTGTCGGCGACAATGTTGCGTGAGCCTGGGATGTGTCTGATATCGTTAGTGAATTGCGCTATGTAATTTAATTAGTTCATTTGCCTGGGAGACTTTTCTGTTTTCGAAAATAGAGCTCTTGTGAGTGGTTTGTGATCAGTGTAAATGGCGAAACCTTTTGTTTCGACATGGATCGAAATTTCTTCACGGCATGATAGGCGGCTAACAACTCTCTGTCGAAAGTGGAATATTTTCTTTCGGATGGTTGCAACCTTCTGGAGAAGAAATGTAGCGGTTGCCACTCATTTTCGGAGAGTTGTTGAAGTACTGCGCCTATGGCATCGTTAGATGCATCTACCCATATTGCGACTTTCGCGCTTGGTTCAGGGTGTACAAGAAGCATGTTTCGTTGTAAGTTACTTTTGATATTTTCGAAGTGTTTTTGATGATCTTCGGACCAATTCCACTTAGGTTTTGAAACTTTTGTACATCTGGTGGTTTTGACCAAGTCATATAAAGGAGCGGTATCTTCGGAAATGTTTGGAAGAAATCTGTGGTAAAAATTTACCATGCCAAGGAAACGCTGCAAACCTTTAGATGAAGATGGAGGAGGCAAACTCGCAATGATTTGCACTCGTTCTTTGGAAGGTTTGATGCCTTTAGCGGAAATTTCATGTCCTAAGAAATTGACCTCTGTAACACCGAATATGCATTTTTCTGGGTTGATTTTCATGTCGTATTTTTGCAGTCGCGAGAAAAGCTGGCTTAGGTGTTCTTTATGTTGTTCAGGTGATTTACTGAATATCAGAATGTCATCCACATACGAAGGTGAATTCTAGATCGTCTAAGATTCGATTAATAAAGCGTTGGAATGTTTGTGCTCCATTTCTAACGCCAAAAGGCATGCGCAAAAATTCAAATAAACCGAATGGGGTGGTTATAGCTGTTTTATGAATGTCTTCGGGGGCTACCGGAATTTGGAGATACGCCCGCACAAGATCGATCTTAGAAAATATTTCTGAACCATGCAGATTGAGAGTGAAATCTTGGATATTGGGTAAAGGGTATTTGTCGCATATTGTCGCTGCGTTCAGCTGTCTATAATCCCCACATGGTCTCCAATCGTTAGATTGTTTTTTGGGAACCATATGTAAAGGTGATGCGACCGGCGACGAAGAGGGGCGATAAATGCCTAATTTAACCATTTCATTGAAAGCTGCTTTCGCTATTTTGTGCTTTTCAGGGTTCAACCTCCTTGGACGGGCAGACGGCAGTGGCCCTTGGATCTTGATATGATGGAAAACATCATGCTGGACTTCGGTGTTGAAATGTGGAGGTGTTTTGAGAGAGGGGTAATCGTTAAGTATAGAACCATACTCACCCTGTACTGCGTACATCCGCGGTGAGCATGATGTGCCCCTGCGAGAAAGACAGTTGGCTGATAGTAATGTTGTGTTGTCAATTAGTTTCCTATTCTTGATATTCTTGATATCAAGATTGAACTTGAAAAGGAAATCTGCTCCTATGATTGCATAGTCGATTGCTGCAATAATGAAAGTGTGCGTGAAACTACGCCGTAGAATGAAACTCAAAGTTAATTGTTTGGTACCATACGTCGATAAAGGTGTACCATTAGCGGAGACTAACTTGAAGTTAGAAAGGCTTGAAAAGGCTGGGAATCTTCGTTTGGGAAGTGTTGAAACTTCCGCTCCCGTATCTATTAGAAAACTGATCTTTGTTAGAGGGTCGAAAACGAAGAGACGGCAGGGTCTGTTACTCTGCTTCGTTGCCGCTGCCGAAACAGTTAATATTCGTTTTTTTTTTTTAAATCTGTACTTGTGGATGCATGCAGGGTTGTGTGCATCCTTTTGCGTTTTGCGCGAATTTTCGATGGTACCAACATTGTATGTTTCCTTCTTGGGACCTTGTACGAGTATTGGAGAATCGTCGACTCCTAGAGGAATTCCTCTTGGGAGATCGAGATTGTCTCAATTCGAGTCTTTTTAATCTTTCCGTCAAAATGTTTATTTTCTCAGTGAGATCTTCGTTGTTTTGACGGTTGTTCTGACGGTTGGCGGTGCATTAGCATCTTTATTGATGGCTGAAATGTTTAAGGTTGACGTTGAGTCAAAAATGTTGTCCGCGATGGTAAAGATTTCTTCTTGTGTTCGATAGTTTTCCAAGGCTATTAGACCTGTTTTTTTTTTTTTTTTTTTTCTTTTATGTGGCAGTGCTAACCTCAGGAGTCACGCTTTGTACTACTATTCCGTCATGTCATTTGTCACGTCATGGTGCAATGTCTAGCAGTAAGCTTAGTACGGGACGGAGGGAGGGGGAGTAGGGTAAGGATTATAAAGGTACGGGGGGGTATTGAAGAAGGTGGTGATGAACCCTGCGTTTGAACTCTTGGATGTTGTAGGAGCTCGGAAAAACTGACTGCGAAAGATTATTCAACAGTCGAGTTGTTCTATTTACAAACGAATTCATATCTTGTTGAGTGCGTGAAAGGGGGAGTTGCAGGTGGAGGGAGTGAGACGAGTGGGCTAATCTGGTGTTGCGGGTATAGGATTGCCGTGGAGGCAGGAGAGCGTTTAGCTCGGAGGAACAGTCACTATGATAGTAGCGATAAAATTTGGCCAGTGCTGCTACATTCCTACGGTGGCTCAAGGGGTCGATGGTGGAGCAAGCGGTATCGTCATTAATTAACTTAAGGGCCCTTTTTTGGACCTTATCTAACCATGCTAAGGTGGTTATTGGAGCGCCGCCCCAAACGAGGGAGTTGTATTCGAGAAGAGGCCGAATGTAGGATTTATAAATAACAGCACGGGCCGATGGCTGGAAGAGGAACTTGCACCTCTTAAGAAATCCCAAGCACTGGGATCCTTGTTTTGCGATTTGGAATATGTGGTCATTCCATCGCAAGTCTTTGGCTAATGTCACACCTAGGATGTGTAGGGATGGGTCGGCCTTTAGTACCACGTCAAGGATGGTGAGGTGTTGATCTTTTTCTTTGAAATAAGACAGTGCTTGGTTTTGTCGGGGTTGAAATCAACACGATTGTTCTTTCCCCACTCTAGAATGAGTTCAATGTCGTTATTAACAGAGATGGACATAATTTCCCGATCATCAAGACAGGATCTGGCATGAGTCTGTCTTGTATCGTAGCTGTACGAGTAACGTAAAGTACCGTCGTCAGCGAAGCTGAGAAGTGGGTTGGAGGGGATTGAAAGTAGGTCATTTATAAAGATGAGAAATAGGGCCGGTGATAAAATTGAACCCTGGGGGACCCCCGCAGAAATGGGATGAGATTCAGATTTGACGCCATCCAATACTACCTTAATTGAACGGCCGGAAAGGAAACTTTCAACCCACTTATGCAGAAGCGAGTCAATTCCAATAGCTTTGAGTTTAGCTAACAAGGCTGAGTGCCATACTCTATCAAAAGCCTTGGAGATATCTAAAGCAACCAAACTAGATTCACCAGATCCATGCAAACTTCGGTTGAGGTGTTCTGTAAGGCAAACTAACAGATCACCAGTGGATCTTTTTTGTCGAAAGCCGTATTGTTTGTCGTTGATAAGTTGGTTGGATTCTAGGTATCCCATTAGCTTTTTGTTAATTATCGTCTCCATGGTTTTGGAGAGAATAGAAGTAATTGCTATTGGACGGTAGTTGGAGGGAAGGCTGGAGTTACCTTTTTTCGGTATTGGCTGGACATGGGCAAGTTTCCAGGAGTCTGGGTAAACTCCGAAGGAGTATGATAGAGCAAAAAGTTTGCGCAGAGGTTTAGCCAAAGGTGATGCGCATTGTTTTAAGACGACAGGGGGTATATTATCGGGTCCAGTGCATTTATTGACATCGAGCTCCTTGAGGCACCTGTACACCTCGCCAGTCCTGAAGAAAACCCTGGGCATTAAATGAGCGCTGTGCTCGAGAACCGGGGGTAGCATATCAGTTTGGGGTAAAGAAGAATTGGAAGCAAACAGAGATGCTAATAAATCGGCTTTGGATTTTCTGTCTGTTATCACCTTCTCATCGTGGATGAATGAAGGAGTTGTGGATGAAGTGAAATTCTTCTTAATGGAGCTTACCAAGGACCAGAAGTTCTTGCTACCAGAGGTTGCATTAAGGAGTTTACTTCTCAATTTGTTGTCAAATGAATTTTTGACATTCCTGATGGTGACTTTGCAGGAATTTCTCAGTTTTATATACTCTAAACGGAGCGATTCACTCGGGGAGCTCTTGTAAGCTCGAAAGGCGGCTTCTTTATTTCTGATTGCATTCATACATTCCTGATTAAACCATCTGTTGGGCCTAGCCTTCACAGATTTAGTTGTATGAGGAATGAACAAATGCATTCCTGCCTGTATGATCCTAGAGATATGGATAGCGGCAGCTTTGACGTTTTTGTTTCGGAAACACAGGTTCCAGTCAGTAGATTGGAAAAAATTAATAAGCCCCAACCAATTGGCCTTCCCATAATGCTGTACAGTTCTTTGAACTGGTTTGGGAGGGGTGGGAAATTTGAATGGGAAGCTAGCGCTAACTAAGCAGTGGTCCGAATTGCCGAGAGGTGAATCAACTGTGACGGTATATCGTGCTGGATGGGAAGTAAGGAAAAGATCAAGGAGATATCTTCCTTGACCAGCAACATCAGGGGCTCTTGTGGGATGATCCACAATTTGATGCAAGTTATTGATGTCTGCAATGAGCTCGACGTCCTTGCCAGAAGCACTGGTGCCATTTGAGTAAGTCAGCCAGTTTACATTGTGAACATTGAAATCACCCGCAACGATGATTTCACACTCAGGATTGGACGATAAAAATCCCGAGATTTGTTCGGAAATAGTATCAAAAGATAAGGTGGAGGCTTCGTTACTTATGTTAGGGCTTCTGTATAGGAAGCAGAAGAATATGACGTGGCTTTGGAAAATGATTTTAATCCAAAAATAATTAAAATCTGAAGTCGTGCTTGAATTTATTTTATAAAAAGCCACGTCATCCCTAACATACATGGCGATACCCCTATGGGGGGAGAGATTGTGCACTAAAGTGAACCCCGATACCTGGTAATGACCTAAGTCATTATCGGGTGATATTTGGGTTTCACTAAGTGCGAAGATTGGGGGTTTATATGTCAACAAGTGGCACTCAACAAAAGAAAAGTTCGCTTGAAGTCCACGGATGTTACAGAGGTCAAAAACAAAGCTTGACTTGTAACGGGACTTCAGTTGCGCGGGTTCAATCGCCACATTCTTATTGATATTTCCCGGAATTACAACCGTCGCAACCATCAGAGTCAATGAAATCTGCCTGCGTTAAAGTGTTATGCCTTTTGAAACGGGGCAAATTTCATCGACCGACAGATTTTGGGCGCGACACTTGCAGGTTCGTGAAACGAGTGAAGGTAGGGAGCAAAGGGAACTTACTTTGTGCTGTTCGTCGGTCGCTTGTCTTTGGAAGGGTGATGAGGCCTTCGCTTTACACTGCGCGAGTTAAGTTTCCATATGCGTGGAAACAAAAAAAAATATATTAAATCAAACACTTTACTTCAATTTATAATTATTACAAAATCTTTATTAAAAACAATCGAAATATTAATTAACGAACCGACATGGTTAAGAGTCAAAACTAGAGTGAATCTCCTTTTGGATCCAAGTGATCGTCAAGGTAAAAATGCCATGCTAATAAAATGCTTACTTAATGGCTATCTGTTAGTGCTGTCTTAATATCATATCAAATTACTTTAATTCTGAAAATCTTAAAGGAAATGATCTAGACATAGAACTGGTGAGAAAATGATCTATCAGCAGAATATTTAGTGGGATGTGCAAATTTATTATATGTAGAATATGTAAGGAATATGTAACTCCTCCACCCTAAGAATGAAGCGAGGGCCACAGGAACTGAGGGCTGAAGCTTGGGGTTGCTGACCTCGGAACTGCTTGCTGAAGGGATGATTCGTTAATGGTCCATCTGATGCTGGAACGATGTCTCCATACTAGATAATTAATTATTACCAGGATGATAACTGCTACTGTTGTCCAGCTGATGTAAGTTATCGTGTTGCGCCGTTTGATGCCTACTTCCAGGATATTCAAGGCTTCCTTGGTTTCGAACTGGTATGTCTGTAGTTTTTGTAGACTTATTTTTTCAATCGTGGTTTTGGGATCGATTTTATTAAAAATAACAGGATGGATATATGTTTCTTCATAGTAGATGTTCGGCTTGTCTCTGTATATTATTTGATTGATGGTGACTTCGCAATCTCGAAAATGGATAAGGATGGTTCCTTTCAAGGTTTGGCTCTTAGCTCCGCAAGTGGATTGTATGGTTGTCCCTGGCGAGTTTATCAATAGTATGTAGTTCGGTTCTGGTTGTAAAATCGCTGTGGATGTCTCTATTTCTTCTATGTTACAGGATGCTGGTTGATTTTCCATTAGTTTCCCAATGCAGGAAGATTGATTGAGGTGTTCTTGGTGTGTTGATTGCTTGCAATAAAAAACATCTTCTACCTTCGGACAAACTTCATTCAAATATTGAACATTTTGGGAATTCAGGATCATATAGGGTTCGGTAATTATTTGCTTTGTTTGATTTATAGGAATGGGTAATACGTGGAATAAGGAATATGTGTCTTTAGCCAAGATTGGTATTCTAATGTTGAATATGATATTAGTGCCATTATAATAGGCTTGTAATCCGAGCATCTCATAGATATGTTCTTCAGATTTTATATTGATACTTTGATTGATAAATTTTGAACGAATATCGCTTAATTCGTTTGGGCTTAGTATATGTTTCGGAATTATATTTAATTTAGATAAGACTAATGCCTCCGCGAGATTTGTCAGGTGATTGGCCAAAAAATCTATATTATAGTTTACTTGATTTAGATATTGTATATGAAGGATTAAATCTTCATTGGTTTTAATTCTATTTTGTTCCTGACTCTGGTAATTACGCAGATACTTCTCAATAACGTCTTGTTCTTTATTAATGTGATCCGTAAGGTTTTCGAATCTTTTAATCATTTGTTCGTTTAGCCTTGATTGACTATTCAATTCAATTCGCGTTTCTCTCTGATTTGTCTTTAGTTCGTCTATTTGTCTATTTAAGGGGTCTACCCTCTTTAGACGGGCAAAGATAAGGCTATTTTCACGAATTTTTTTGACCGGTATACGTCATAAATATGGACATAAAAAGTGTTAGGCCTAAAAAATACACTATTTGATTACACAAGAGAATTTTTTTATATTTATTTTAATCAGTTTTTATACATAAAAATGAGGGAGAAGACTGGTCCAAAAAAAAATATGAGTGTGCGCTGTTGATGAAATATCTGGAATGGATGATCTGAAAAAAAAAAAGAAAATAGTTTTAGACTCAGTAAGTAAATGGCTATAGCGCATATCATACGATTTTTGAAATTTTGAGTTTAACTATTTATTTTTGGCAAAGAACGACGGAAAAAACGTGATTTTTCGTACTTTTTCGAAAAATGGCTGCCGTTTTGTCATTTTTGAAAAAAAAAAAAAAAATCGTATGATATGCGCTATAGCCATTTACTTACTGAGTCTAAAACTTTTTTTTTTTTTTTTTCAGATCATCCATTCCAGATATTTCATCAACAGCGCGCACTCATATTTTTTTTTGGACCAGTCTTCTCCCTCATTTTTATGTATAAAAACTGATTAAAATAAATATAAAAAAATTCTCTTGTGTAATCAAATAGTGTATTTTTTAGGCCTAACACTTTTTATGTCCATATTTATGACGTATACCGGTCAAAAAAATTCGTGAAAATAGCCTTATCTTTGCCCGTCTAAAGAGGGTAGACCCCTTAATTCTTCTGCGTCATTCGCATCTAAATTCCCTGTAATACTCTTAATTATAGATCCTAGTCCATTAATTAAACCTCTCCTAACTCTAAAACTAGGTGTTAATGAAACTAACTTTTGCTCCGTTTCTCTTAATTTTAGTTTTGTTATCTCGATGGAGCTTTTTATTTCTTCTCGGTTTTCTAAGGCTAATAATGATTTTTCTAACTTCCTAATACTCTCTTCGTACTTATCTAATCTTACTATATGTATAAGGTTTTCGTATGTCTGTATAAGTCGTGCTGTTCCAAGTCGTAATGGTACTATTCCTTGTGTGTTCGTTAAGTCCTGTATTTCTAGTTTTTGTCCAAGTGCTAGGGATAATCTGAAAGGAGAAATAGCGGAAAATAGTTTAAACCAATAATCTTCCCTGATATATTTCTAGAATCATTTTTAAACGAAAGTATTTCATATCTTGTTGTGAGAATGTTATCTCGCAATCTCGAGTGATATATTCGGCAAACATACAGCTAAAAACGCCACAGTCATTGCCATTCTTCTGTTTTGGAATATTTTTAACACTTTCTCTAGTGAATTCTGATGTATCAAATATCTTGTTGCGTTTATCTAAAGATTCTTCTTTGATATAATCTTCAAGAGTTTGTAGTACTTTTGGGTTTGGTTTGCCCATTGAATCATAATATTTGATATATTTATCTCTTAAATGAATAACTGCCATAGACCAATGTGCACCGCCAACATGGACAGGTACTAAGATGATATCATATGAAAATATATCGATCTTACGGGTCCATCGGCTCACGGAACTATAACCATAGTTCATTAATTTTAGGATAAAGAACGTATTCATTGCATAGACGCGTGGAAGTCCTTTTGAGTGACGTTGTTCTCCGCGTTCGGCTAGGAGGTTCATATAGAAGTTAATTACCTCATCGTTTAGCCAGTTTCCATCGTTAAGGGTTGTAATGTCCCTTCGTCTTATTTGCATATTAAATTTCTCAATTAGAACTTCATCACTAGGTCCTTCGCAAGTGGCTTTTTTAATCAAAGCACGATGTTCCGAGTTTAGTTCTGGGAATTCGGTTTGTTTCTCTGAAATTTCCTGTTTAGGTTTGGTTGAGTCAACTTGGGCTTTCCGTTTCTTTTTTACTCTAGCTTTATGTATTTTTCTATTATTAGTGGTTACTATGGTTAGTTTTTTATCATCTTTAATTCTATGTGCCGTATACCTGGGCGTTAATTTGTTCCTTCTACATTCTTTCCTATAAACTAGTTCATCTTCAATAAATCTATCGGGCTCTTCCCTATTTATATTTAGTTTTTCTATATTCCTACTAACTATATTTTCAACTTTTTCTTTTACCTGTGGGTACAGTATACTCTTATACTCATTCAATTTTTTCAGGTATTCGTGTTCATTATTATAATTTATTCTATTGTTAAATTCAGAAGTCCTACCATAAAATAATTCGTACGGCGTATACCTGGTCGTCGAATGTATTGCATTATTATAGGTTATTATAACTTCGCTTAAAATTTCATCGTGGTCCACATCTTGGTGGGTTTCTTTATACTTCTCTAAAACTATTCTATATATCTCGGTCAATGTAGAGTGTAACCGCTCTACTGGACCATTACTGCTGGTTTGTTGGAAGCTTGTGAAATGAAGTTTTATTTCATATTGCTTGCAAAAATCTTTAAATATATTTCCAGAGAATTCTCCTCCTTGGTCACAAACTAATTTTGTTGGTATGCCGTGCAGGCTTATAAAATGCTTCAAAGACTTAATTACATCTAAGCTACTACGGGTCTTGAGGGTATAGGCAGAAGCAAACTTAGAGAATTTATCTATGATGCTAAGAATTATTCTGTTATTAATAGAATAGATGTCTATGTGTATTATGCTTAGGGGTTTTTCTGGAGTTTCAGGTTTTTCAAATTTGGGCTTTGGTGGATGCCTATCATATTTCAGTTTCTGGCATTTATCGCAATTATTTATCGTTTGTATTATTCTGTTTTTCATAAATGGAAAGAAATATTGCCGTTTCAAATGTAACAGAGTTTCGTTGATTCCTCTGTGATTACTCTTTTGATGGTAATCATTAATGATTTTATCCTGTTCATCAATATTGGTAACATCAGTAAGGAAATCTATACATCGAATTAATCGGTAAGCCTTGCTCTGTGAGAAGTATTTGGAAAATACGCTTTGTATGATTCGGAAAGTTATGTCGTCGGATAGTATGGCTATAAGTTTATTTGGTGTAAGATACCTTTTAAATAAATCGAGTATGCTTTCTTCGCTATAGTTTGGCATTCGTATTATGCGACGCTGTTTGTTTCTAAAGGGGACTACTACAGATACTGCAGGTCTTTCACTTTGTTTAGTAAATATCATTTGTAGATTGAATTCGTTTAGAGGTTTTTGTGAGATTGGTATTCCGTCGTCTAAGTTTTCTTCGGCGGAGTGAATGGTCGATATATCTTGATCTGATTGACGTTCGTTTAATTCATTAGCATGAATTTCTATTTGTTTGGAATTTTGATTAGTTAGCTTTACTCTACTTAGAGCGTCTGCGTTAGTGTTTTGTGTACCACGTTTATAAACAATTTCATAATCAAATTCTTCCAGTTTTAGTCGCCAACGTACTAGCTTTGAGTTAGGCTCTTTTAAGCTCATTAACCATGTCAATGGCTTGTGGTCGGTAACAATTTTAAATTTGTGTCCATATAAGTATGGACGAAAATACTTAGTGGCCCATACGATGGCCAACAATTCTTTCTCAATTGTAGAATAATTGATTTCAGAATCGGAAAGGGTCCTGCTAGCATAGCAAATCGGTTTATCGCTTCCGATAACTCCTTGGATAAAATTGCGCCAATGGCGAAGTTACTAGCATCCGTGGTTAATATAAAAGGTTTCGTGAAGTCGGGATATTGAAGGATAGGTTCATTTATTAAGACTTGCCTGCAAGTCTCGAAACACTTCGTGTACCTTTCATTAAGTTGGACGCTTCTTCCTTTTTTCAGGCATTCAGTTAGGGGCTTGACCAACTTAGCAAAGTCTTTGATGAATTTTCGGTAATAACCGAGTAGACCTAAGAATGATTTGATTTCTTTCTGAGTACGTGGAATGGGGAATTCTTTGATTGCATGAATTTTGTCTGGATTTGGCTTAATGCCTTCTGTGGACACTACATGCCCTAAAAATGCAATCTCTTTGTGAAGAAATTCAGATTTATCCAATTGGATTTTTAAATTTGCTTCACGTAATCTTTCGAAGATTTTCTGAAGATTTTGAATATGCTCGTTAAGAGATGTAGAGAAGATGATGATATCATCGAGATAGACAAGGCATATTTTTCCTTGGAGGTCTTTCAGTACGTTGTCCATTACACGTTGAAACGTGGACGGAGCATTTTTCAAGCCGAATGGCATTCGAATATACTCATAATGGCCTCCTTCTACAGTAAATGCGGTTTTGGATATATCTTTGGGATTCATCTCAATTTGATAAAATCCGCTAGCCAAATCTAAAGTGGAAAAGTATAGGCAACGTCCCAATTTGTCTAATATCTCTGTGATATTTGGGAGAGGATATCTATCAGATATTGTTTTCTGGTTTAATTTACGGTAATCTATTACCAGACGCCACTTCTGTTTGCCGCTGGCATCTTTTTTCTTGGGGACCACCCACACGGGAGAACTCCACGGAGAGTAACTTGGGCGAATGATATTTTGGTCCAACATTTCGGTTATTTGCCTTTGAACTTCATGTTTGTGCACATAGGGATACCTATAGGATTTGGTGTATATCGGTTCATCGTCTGTAGTTGGTATGGAATGCTTGATTTGATTGGTGAAACTGAGTTGTTGGCCTTCTCTAAAGAAAAGGTCCTCATACTCGTGGCATACTTTAAATAAAGCTTTCCTTTCTTCAAAGTTTAGATGGTCTGCCCGGATTAGCTCGGTTATTTTGTTTTTCGTCGGTGACTCTTCGACGTCATAGTTAATGTCAAAGTGATTGACTTCTATGTAGTTCGAGCTAACAAAGGCTTTTGCTTTCAATGGTTGTTCAATGAAAAGAATTTGATCAACGTTCGATTGGTTAGTTACTTCGATCATGCTATACCAATCGTTAGCTTCATACAGTCCCTCGGAAATATATAGGTTTGGTTGGATTACCGAACCTGGAAGTAGGACGTCTCCGTCACGGACATCGACGGGAAGTTTCACCATTCTTTTGGATTGAGCGGGAATCAATTGCTTCCCTGAAGTAAGGTTTGGTTTAAATATTAAGGGAATTTTTGCATTTCTAGTTACTAGGGCGTCTTCTACTAGGTCGATATTCGCGCCTAATTTTTTAAGGGCGTCTAGTCCGATCAGACCGTCAAAGTAGCCATGAAATTTAAAAATGAAAAATTGTAGTTCGCCATGGTCGTTGAATTCAATGAACGTCGGAAGGGTAACTGATTTATCGATTGGGTATTTGCCCAATATAGTAATTATTGTAATAGGTTCGCATTTTTCTACGTCATTGGGGGAAATAAATTCCGGATTAATGAACGACGATGAAGATCCTGAGTCTATCAAGAACTTCAGCGGCCGTCCGAATGGGCTTGCTATATTAATGTAAGCGAGCACTGTACCGTGTTTATTGACGTCTAGGTATCCTGTTGGATTTCCGAGGCAGAGTTGGGAAAATTTACTGAATCGTCAACTTCTGCAGTTGGATAATCATAAAATTCGTCTAATTGTTGTCGTGTTCCCTTTGTTATTGTTTCAGGGTAGTCGCACGGTTGGCAATGTGGATTATTTGTTTGATTAAAATTAAACAATTCCTCAACATGATATTTTGGTAAATTTCTATTAGTATTTGAGAAATTACTAGAACTATGGGCGGTTGGTTGTCGGAATCTCGATTGTCCTGAACCGATGTCCATTGGTTCTGGTTTGGGTAATCTAGTCTGATTTGTTTGTGTTCGGTTTGGTGTAAAATTGGATGCATTATTATATCTAGTAAATTGGTTTTGAAATGGTCTATTCTGAGAGTATCCGGCGGATATTCTTGACGGATTCTGGAAATTAGATTGTGGTCTTTGTTGTGATGGGAAGTGTGGCGAGTTATTAAAAGTATTTTGATAGCGAGGTGTGTGAAAAATCATCGGTTTTGCAGGTTTCTTGTGCAACTGAGATTTTTGGTTGGAATTGAAATCATATCTCATGTAGGCAATATTTTGCTCTTTTATACAATACGATAACGCGACAGGTAAAGAATCGGGTCTCATTGCTCTTATTGTAGAGCCAAGAGGTTCTCTTAAACCGGTAAGGAATGAGTTGAGACACATTTCAGAGTATAAATTTCTTTTCGCTAGGATAACATTTGAATCACTTTCATGAATTAAAATATTGTTATTCAGGGCAGCCTGAATTTCTATTATTTGGCTATAATATTCTTGTATGGGTTTATTTGCTTGCCTTAAACAATGGAGGTCTCTTATTAGCGAGGTTTCGCTTCTTTTGTCGGAGTAATGCAATATTAAGTTATTTTTAATATGTTCCCAATTTAGCGCGGTGCCATACATATTTAGCACTTCGTTCGCGGGTCCCTCAATTTTGTTACGAATGGCCCTTAATAATATCTGGGAATAGGATGTACCGTCTACTTCTTTAGTATATTTCAGAATTTCTTCCACGTTATTAACAAATTCATATAACAACCTAGAGTTGCCGTCAAAACGAGGCAAATCCTTAATAGCATCAGGGATGCGAAGAGAATTGAATACGTCACTCGGGGACATGATCAATTGAGGTACTTGATTAGTGGTCATTTTAAAGTATTGATGTAATTGAGATTGAGATTGAGAAGTACCGGGTTCACTATCGTAATTAATTAAATTTTCCGTATTATCGTTACTTTTTTCTTGCGTGGAATTAGGCACACTATTATTTCTTGGCACAATATCACTTTCACTTTTGTTAATCGATTCTGGTATTGATTCCAGACTAGTAAACAATCTTCTTAGTTTTGAATAGGGTTTTGGTTTAGGCTTATTTGACTTAGGACTAGGCATTAAGGAATAAAAATAAAAAGAGTAAATGTTCAATATTTGGACTTACATAAATCCCAAGGCAAATGATGCCTTCATTGTTCAGATGGGTGATACGATGATAAAAATCCTCCGATCCAGTTTCCTTGTTGTTCCTCTTAGTAGATTTGTAGAGCGTTCGTCAGGGAAAAAAACGTGTCACAATGTTGATATCACTTCAACGCGGCAAAGTTTTATGCACGACACTGTTTCTTTATTACTGATTTGTTTTTCAGTTTTAGTACACTTGCATGATATACCTTCACTCGAGCGTGCTAATTATCTAACGAACCGAACAAAATTTATTTTTACAAGGATGGACCGTCACCCATCCTACCGACTGCGCCAGTTAAGTTTCCATATGCGTGGAAACAAAAAAAAATATATTAAATCAAACACTTTACTTCAATTTATAATTATTACAAAATCTTTATTAAAAACAATCGAAATATTAATTAACGAACCGACATGGTTAAGAGTCAAAACTAGAGTGAATCTCCTTTTGGATCCAAGTGATCGTCAAGGTAAAAATGCCATGCTAATAAAATGCTTACTTAATGGCTATCTGTTAGTGCTGTCTTAATATCATATCAAATTACTTTAATTCTGAAAATCTTAAAGGAAATGATCTAGACATAGAACTGGTGAGAAAATGATCTATCAGCAGAATATTTAGTGGGATGTGCAAATTTATTATATGTAGAATATGTAAGGAATATGTAACTCGCGCGTATATTTCTTTTATGTTGTTTTTTTTTTGTGGACGTTGATTTTGATTTTTTCACTTTCACACAAAAAAAAAAAATTTGGATTTTATTTTATTTTTTTTAACGCGGCGTGTTTTACGGACCGGATCAGCACACGTCCGAACATTTGACCTGTTTGCATTGGACCTGGTAATTTGTTTATCCAAAGCTTACTGAGCGGGTTTTTATTAATTAAGCTATTTCCACCCGCAAGTGATTCCATTCGGCGATACAATTCCGATGGCTTGGAATCTCCCATTTCAATTTTATGTAGTAAAGAGTCGAGCCGGCGTTCTTCCGAATCTTGACTTCTAGCTAACAATAGGGCTTTTAAACGATCATATTTATCCGTTGGGGGCGGGTTAAGGAGAGCATCCGCTACTATCTCCATGGTATCTGAGGGCAGAGATGAAACTAGGTAGTCATACTTGGTGTCTTGCACCGTTATCTTTTTTACCCTAAATTGGGTCTCTACCTGAAGAAACCATAAGTCCGGACGATTATGCCAGAATGGCGGTATTTTTAGTGTTGCTGCATAAGGGGATAAACTGTTTTCATTCTGGTTGTTGACATTTGAATTGGAACTACTACCGGGTACAGATTGCTTAACTTGGTCTGTTTTGAGAGTTATGAGACTGTCGTTGTCGCCTGTTATCGGCATGTTGATGGATTGTGGATTCTTATTGCAGAAATTTTACTCAGATCACTAACTTCAGGCTTTTGTTATCTGACTTAATAAATTATCTAATGATTGAGGTGGGAGGAATAAAAACAGAAAATAAATGAAAACTTTACACTTTACTAATTATAATGTTGCTCCAATTTATGTACGCACGCGCCCGTGATCGGTGAAACTTTATTAGTATAGTTTAAATATATATTTTTTATTTTTTAAAATCTCTGGCTTGACATTTAGCACATTATTTAAATTCGTGTTTAATTTAATTGTTTAAATTATATTATTAAATTATTTGTAACCGAATAATTAAAAGAAAAGTTCAAATAATCTTACGTTTCTAATTACTCTCGTTTTTTATATATTTTTTGTATTTTGCGGATCTTATAAACCTTTGTATTGTTTTCTGCCGTTGCTTTCCCGAGATGCTCACAGTTATTTGAGTATATAATTATATGTATGTAATATTGTGGTAGATTTGGTATGTTATGTTTATGCCTAAAAACTATATAATATAAATTATAAATTTTGTTCCAAAGAAATAATTGTATTTACTAATTGTGATTTAAACTTCGCAAGAAGGTTCGTGCTGTGGCGGCAACAAGTTAATTCCAACTGAACTTATGGAACTTGATAGGAGAGAAATGGGCATTGATAACGGCAGCGATCGAATCCATTGTCGTTATCAATGCATTATCAATGTTGATAGTATAGGAGATTATCCATGGATTTTTGGAGTATTTCATGGATCAACCATTTATTATTTTATTTATTTGTTGTTGCCACACTATCTTGCTTACTGTCTATTCTGACTCACTTATTCAACTTCTGTATTACGGAATCAAAGTTCCCTAAGTGTTGGAAACACGCTTTAATTACACCCATTCCCAAGTGTCCCTCTCCTGTTAGCCCCTCTGACTATCGACCCATTAGTATACTCCCATTCTTAGCAAAAGTGCTGGAAAAGATGTTATCCATCCAAATACTTGAATATGGCGAACGACTTCGTTTTATAAATGCGTGGCAATCTGGGTTCCGCAAATACCACAGCTGCGAAAATGCTCTCCTTAAAGTCACGAATAATATTCGTGCCTCTCTTTATAAGCATCACGTGTGCTGTCTATTGTTGCTTGATTTCTCAAAAGCCTTCGATAGCGTTAATCACATTTTGCTTCTGCAAAAACTCTCTTCACAAGCCCACTTTTCTCAAACAGCCCTTAAACTTCTGCATAGCTTCTTAACGCACCGATCTCAACAAGTTAAACTCGGTGCCTGCAGTTCTTCAATTGCCCAACTTAGCTCGGGAGTCCCTCAAGGTTCCATTCTCGGACCACTTCTGTCCAGCATTTTTATTAATGATCTTCCTGGTGGTAATAGACTCCAAGATCCACATGTACGCTGATGATGTTCAACTTTATATATCTGCACCAAAAAGCCAAATCGTTTCTTCTGTTGAGAAGATTTCGGCAGATTTACGCCGCATTTCGCGCTGGTCGACGTTGAACCTACTTCAATTAAATCTATCGAAGTCCCGTTGTATATATTTGAGGAGTGGGCGAACATGTCCATGGTTGGCCGTTTTCAGTGTTTTGACGGAATCGTGTTCATTACACTAAACTGCAAATAATTTCAATCTCAGACACTTCAAAAATCACTTTCATGTAATATTTTTTTGTTAGAAAAGTAACGGTTTCCCTGCAGAAAGGCACATGTCCTACGAATATTCATATTTTTTAACCATTCGTTAATGTGGATTTTCAAAAGGACACGTATTTCATACAAAAAAGTTTTTAATCAACAATGGAAGTTCATTGCACCTCACCTGGGGCTCTAATTACATCGATTTGTATGTGCATCATAAAATGCACTAAAAATGCACTAAAATTTACCTCACTTTTGCCTCCCACGGCCCAAAAACAAGCCGTAGGGGGCAATATGACCCCTTAAAATTTGCGTAACAGTCCCTATCATTAGGAAAAAATACCAGAAAAATCCCCCTTGCCTCTAAGGGGGCCAGGGAGCTCCCCAAAAGGCTAAAAACAAAAAAAAAACATGTCTAGTTGGGTTCCTGCAATGTCCATTCAAGGGTTTAACAAAACGGGACATGTCCAGTTGTGTCCCTGCAAAAGGGCACATGTCCATTTTTGTTTTAATTTTTTCTCTTAAAGTATTAAACATATTTAAAATTTTTTTTTTCCGTCTGAATGAGTTCAAATAGTAGCACAACCTACCATACTCATAAATAGTTAATGTGATCAGTTCAGAGGCAGAAACAGTTTTTTGCGATTTCTGAACAATTTGCAAAACTGGACATGTGCCGTTTTGTTCACCCACTCCTCATTTCTCTCACACTCCCATCTCTCGTCCTACTCCGCCAGATATCGTTTTGAATGGTGTTCCCCTCACTTCCGTCGAAAAAGTAAAAAATCTAGGAGTTGTTCTGAGTAGCAGTATGACCTGCTGCGACCACATCACTTTCATTATTGGCAAAATTTATGGCCTTCTGTCAAAACTTAGGTACCACTGTGGTTTGCTCAAAAGGTCTGTCCTCATCCAATGCATGGTCTATCCATTTTTCCGTCTTTAGACTCGTCTTGTGTGAGAAAGCTCGATGTAGCCTTTAATGATTGCGTGCGCTTTGTATATAACTTACGCCGATTTGATCATATATCACCTTATTAAAATTCCGTTTTAGGTAGCTCCATTAACATTTACCGTGAATTTAGGCTTTACCTCAACCAGTTCGTGCAGCTTTCACAGTCACTTAGAAATAAAAATTTGATTATTCCGCGTTTTCGCACTTTAAGCGGGTCTTCTGCTTACGCGGATTGAAAAAATCGATTTTTTTGCATTCTTTTAATATAGAGGATATAAGGAATACGTCTTATAAACGGTTTCGTGAAAAACACATTCCTTCTTGGGTTTTCGAAGTCGGAAACATAGCCGCCTCCAGCCGTTTCGAGCATTTCCGCGTAGCGCTTTATCTTTATAGCAGGAACACAATGCTCGCCTTGAGCCGTGGGCTATAAAAGCTCTATCGCTCTCAAATTATGCCATCGCTGTCAATCGTAAAACTAAAATTATAATAGAGCAAAGCGATACCGTAGGCGTTGGAAAAAAAATTTTTTCTGTCAAATGAGTTTCAAACTTAAATTCAAACTAATTTAAACAAATTATGAGAAAAAAAGAATGCAAAACGTGTATTTTTGTTATTTTTAAAATCAAGCACCCTCAGACACAACAAAATTTGTCAAAAAGGCACTTTTTTGTCAAAATAATAACGTTTTATTTGTTGACAGCGGTGTTTTTTTGTATGTATGATTTGGTAGAACTGTAAGCGTCAACCAAAAAATAGAAATTGGTTCTAATTTTTATGGTCGTAGTTATGGTCACTTCGCCGATAGTTTCATTTTGTTCGTTCCTAGAGAGATACATAGTATCTATTATTTGTCAACGAAAATTTTTATAGCCTACGGCTTATGGTGAGCATTGTGTTCCAGGTATTAAACGCATTTTCCCGAAAATCACCTTTTTTATACTTTGTGGTATGACTTCTACAAGTTATTTTCATCGGATCTGACTAATTTTTGACATGAATATGTCTTATCCCTGGGGTCTATTTGAAAGAATGTGCGGAGACGAAAATCGTTACCATGACTCATTACTGTTTGGCATACTTTTAGGATAAATTTTAGAAGCAAATTAAAATATTTAATTCTGCATATTTTTAGGTGAAAATATTATCGAAAGCTTTCTTAAGGTTAGAAAATTTTCGAGACATTTCTTTTGACATGAATATTTGTCGTTTTGCCAAAATGACTGTTTCGAGCACATACATTAACAAGAAGCTATGCTAGCAGCTTTTTTGCGTCCAATATCATAGCAGCTTTTTTTTGTTCAATCGCTGCGAGTTCTTGTTCCAAGAGTGAGAAAAAGTGTCCAGGATTTTTTACTTTGTGTGAGATTTTTTAAACAGCTTATGGGGCCCATCCAACTAGTTGTCCAAACTGAGTTGCGTAAAAAGTTGTTGTTTTGCCACAAACGCTTCAACTGAGTTGATATTTCAACTGTCAATTCGATATTTTATAGGCCATTTGAAAGTTAAATGAAATTGTAGAAAACCCGCGACTAAGTTTTATAATAATAAAAATTGGAGAGAGATGATTTTTTAGATTAATTATAATTGTTTTTAATTATTAATATGAATATTTATATTTTTCAAAATATAAATTAAATTCTAAAAGTATAAATTATGAAAATAATTTAATAATATGTGAACTTTCATAATTTAAATTAAAAATAATGCAAAATAAACTTGCAAAAAAATATATCTTCGAATTCAGGCTTAATTCATCCAAGTAGTTTGTCAAACTGCAATACACACAGTGCGACTAGTTGCCCAAACTCTAAACCCCGCCCTCATAAAATTAAAAGATTTTGATTTATCCCAACTGAAACCCCAACTGTCAAATCAGTTTGCCAACTGCCCCACACACGATGCGATTCAGTGACAACACAACTCAGTTAGGACAACTAGTTGGCCTGTGGATGGGCCCCATTAGAAAAGGTGTGCTTGAGTCGTCCGTCGCGCGATATTTTTGTGTTTTCGAAGCGGGGCGGAATTAGAATCGATATCAGGGAATTTTCTTACTACGCAGTTTGCGGATTGAGTGTGGTGCGGCCGCGGCGCGTTTAGAATTTTTGCAAAAGCACAATTTTTTTATTTTGAACGATTTCGTTTCGTGTGTTTGTATTCTGTTACATTGTGGAAAAGGATAAGGTGGTTGTAGGGTATGTATTGAAGCGAGCCAGATATATATTGTTGTGTGCATTCCTTTCGACCCCCTCCAGGGGTTCTTTCCAATAAGAACAAGAAGGTGATTTCCAATAAGAACAAGAAACAAATAGACCCCAGGGATAAGACATATTCATGTCTACTGCGCCATCGAGAAGCCATGGCACTTCCCGTCTTTTTTTTTTAACTTCTTCATAAAACACTTCTCTATGCCTCTCCGAGTACGATTTTTGAAATTTTGTTTTGTTCAATTTTTATGACCCTCAACAGGTCAAAAAACGTGGTTGAAAATACAACTTTTCACAAAAAACCGTATAATTTGAAAAATTTTAAAAATAAAAAAAATCGTACTCGGAGAAGCATAGAGAAGTGTTTTATGAAGAAGTTAAAAAAAAATTAGTCAGATCCGATGAAAATTACTTGTAGAAGTCATACCACAAAGTTTACTCGGACACTTTCGTCAGTATTAGTTTGACCACTTCACAAAGGCGCAGGATTCACCACACACATAAAGCATTTGTCATTTTTCAAGTTTAAACATGTACAAAAATAATAAAATTTTTTTTTTTCAATTATCTTGTATAGTTTCCTTACAATTAATTTCCAAAAATAGACTAAAATTCCGGGCGCGAAAGCAGAAGACCCCCTTAATTGGACAACGTTCTTTCTTTGTCTTCGTTGCTTTACTATGGAACTCGGTTGAATTACAACGTATCGATTCAGCGGGCATTTTCAAGAAGCGTCTCTTCGAACTTTTAGTTAATAGAGCTGTAAGAGCATGAATATAGGAAAATAAAGTTAATCTTGTTTGTGGATTCTTTATTCTTTTTTTTTATTATTCTTTTTTTATTTTCTGTTTCTTTTGTCAATTATTTTAACTTTTCTTTTTTTTAAATTTATATATGTATATATACCTATATATTTTTTTTCTCTTTTGTTTTATTTTTCTCTCTCTCCTAATTTCTCTTGCATGCTATGTATTTATATCTTAACTTTTCCTTGTATTGTATTACTGTATAACCTCTTTATAATGAATGTACAATAATTTAAGACTGTTAGTCTTTGTACATAAGATGTCAATAAATAAATAAATAAAAAATAAAAAAAAAATGTTGCGTATGTAAGCGTCTTAAATGAAAAGCTGCTGTAAAGCCATTTGCTCCCTTACCGAAGGAACGACTAGCAGCTTCTCGGCCTTTTGAGACAACAGGTGTCGATTTCGCGGGCCCTTTATACGTATGGCGATCGAAGGGTGATAATTGTACGAAAAAGGTTTACATCTTACTATTAACTTGTGCTGTTGTTCGAGCCGTACATTTGGAGCTGGTTGAAGATATGACTACTGAGTCTTGCATACTAGCTTTCAAACGATTTTTCGCTAGGCGTAGTATACCTAAGCTAGTTCTTTCTGATAACGCTAAAACCTTCAAACGTGCTGTTTTGCAATTTCGAGAATTAAACACTATAATTCACTCCGAGAATTTACAAAATTATGCCAGCAGTATGGGAGTATCACGGAGGTTTATAGTGGAGCGTGCCGCTTGGTGGGGCGGATTCTGGGAGAGGCTTGTGAGGAACGTGAAGGATACTTTGAAATCATCTATAGGAAGATTAACGCTGACGTCCGATCAATTGCAAACTTATCTGATAGAGGCTGAATCTATCATCAATTCACGACCACTAACCTATATTAATGAAGATCCCGTCGACTTGTCTCCGCTAACGCCCAACAATTTTCTACTTGGAACTTTTCCTGCTTCATTATCCTTAAACGATGCTGCACCTACAGGAAGGAATTTGCGCCAAAAATTGCAAGCTCATTTTCGTTTGGCAAATAAATTTTTTAAGCGATTCAGGGCGGAATATGTTCAACAGCTTAGATCCGCTCATCACAATCATCCTTCTTTTTCTCAAGGCCTACAGCCTGGGGGGAATGTGGTAATAGTTCACGACTCTTCAGTGCCACGATTGTTTTGGAAACTAGCCCGTGTACAAAAGGTTTTTCCTGGAAGAGATGGAAGGGTTCGTGCTTGCGAAGCTAAATTTCATAACGGGGTGACTACGCGTCGATCTGTTCAGCACTTATTCCCGCTAGAGGTGGAGACAGGGACTGCGGCGGGAGGATGTTAAAATATTTTATTCGATTTCAATACACATTCAGATTATTTCTATTTCTATTTACATTTACATTTACATTTACATTCACATTCACATTCACATTCACATTTACATTTGATTTACATTTACATTTATACTAATTTTAGTCCAGGAAAAATAGAAAAAAAGTTGAAATAAATCTACCCTGCGATTTCTTGACGCTATAATTAAGAGAAAAATCGTAGGAATTCAATGAATGTGTTTTGGATAAAATTGGTCCAGGGCAAAACAGGTGGTAAAAAGCTAATAAAAGGAGCGAAAACGCGTTTTTTCACGTTTTGGGTACGAAAAATATGTTGTTTTGGAAAACAAAAAATACTACATAATAGTGCTTAAAAAGACGAAAATTATTAGTTTTGGACCATTGAAATCGGTCAACGGGTTTTTGCAGAAAAATTCAAAAACCATTAAAAATGGCCGTTTTTTGACATTTAATTATAGGGAGTGTAATTATCGTAGAACCTTGTGGCAGGGCTTAAATTGTGGCCACTGATGGTGCCTACCTACAATAAAAATTTCATGACAAAATAATGGTAACTTTTCGAGTAAGGCCGCTATTACATTAGGATGCCATGGCAGCGTAGCCAGCAACGTAGCCATCTGGAATATGTACATTTGCATTATGAGTATTAGACCTGGCGACGGCCTGGCCACGTAACCAGAATGGAAGCGTGGCCATAGCGTTCACACATCCCAGATCTATTTGGTTACGTCGCCGGTGAATTTTTTTACTCTGATTAGCTGTAACTTTCCGTATTTTATTTGTTTTTATTGTTTTGTTGGAATGGAACTTTTCGATACGGAAAGATTTATTTTAAAAGCAGACCGGCGATTTTCCTCAGAGGAATATTCAGATAGGGTTAAAAAGAAATAGGGTGTACCCAATAGCGCCTTTTATTCTTTTTCAAACCTCTGATGTCTTTTTGCGACACAAATACAACAACATTTTTTCTTCGATTTCCATTTTAAAAATAACATCTGACATTGGCATCTCACATTGGCCGCTGCATTTGGCAACTTGTAAAATTTGATGTAGCCATAGTTACGTTGCTGGCTGCGCTGCCATGGCATCCTAATGTAATAGCGGCCTAAATCTCAAAAATGTAAAAACACCTATTTCACAAAAAAAGGTTGAACAAGGCCCACAATGGTCCTAGAAATTTTTTGTTTGGCATTTTGGCTCGCAAAGGTTTGCTCTACAACCTCATTTTCATGAAATGTATCTATAGTTTGATTTAACACCTTAAAAACACGATTAAAAACCACCCTTTTTCCAGTTTTTTGAATTAAAAACTTTACTTTTGAGCTTTTTCTTGAAAATCGTTTTTCGACAGTTTTATTAGTTTGTTTTTCACCTGTTCTACAGGTCCAATTTTATTCGAAACATATTCATATAATTCCTACGATTTTTCTCTTAATTATAGTGTTGAAAAACCGCAGTTTTTGTTTGTTTTTAAGAAAAAGCTCAAAGAGCTCACGAAGAAAGCTCAAAAGAAAAGCTTTTCATTCAAAAAAACTGGAAAAAGGGTGGTTTTTAATCGTGTTTTTAAGGTGTTAAATCAAACTTTAGATACATTTCATGAAAATGAGGTTGTAAGGCAAACCTTTGCGAGCCAAAATGCCAAACAAAAAATTTCTAGGACCATTGTGGGCCTTGTTCAACCTTTGTTTGTGAAACAGGTGTTTTTACATTTTTGAGATTTACTCGAAAAGTTACCATTATTTTGTCATGAAATTTTTATTGTAGGTAGGCACCATCAGTGGCCACAATTTAAGCCCTGCCACAAGGTTCTACGATAATTACACTCCCTATGATTAAATGTCAAAAAACTGCCATTTTTAATGGTTTTTGAATTTTTCTGCAAAAACCTGGTGACCGATTTCAATGGTCCAAAACTAATAATTTTCGTCTTTTTAAGCACTATTATGTAGTATTTTTTGTTTTCCAAAACAACATATTTTTCGTACCCAAAACGTGAAAAAACGCGTTTTCGCTCCTTTTATTAGCTTTTTACCACCTGTTGCCCTGGACCATTTTTATCCAAAACACATTCATTGAATTCCTACGATTTTTCTCTTAATTATAGCGTCAAGAAATCGCAGGGTAGATTTATTTCAACTTTTAACTACTTTTTCGCTATCTCTCCTGGACTATTTATTGTATGCATTAAGGCGCGTTTCCAATACAGCTTTCAGCGCAACGTCAGCGTAGCCCTGTTTCAAATAGCAGCTCAAAGTTGGTCGGAGCAAGTCAGCTTTTTCGAAATTATAATATTTTTCAAATAATTTAACTGTCAAATGTTTAACAATAATTCGAAATGCACAATACAGCTTTTTCGAAAATACAAGTTTCAGTAATAAATAATAGCTGAAATAATAATAACTTTTCCAATATTAAATTTTCTTTTACCAAATTATGAAATACAGAATTGAATAAAATCCGTTTAATTAGTTTTTTTTGCTAATTTCTTCATTCAACAAGAACATTGCGCCTTTGCACCATCTTGTGTCAAATAGGTGCAGCTAAAATTTCGAAAGCTTTCGCAGTTGCCAACGCGAAAGTAGAACTAGAACCAACTTTTGCGCTAGCGTCCAGCGGCAATGTGAAATTTTGAAAGAGAAAAAAATACGATGCTGTCATGTGAAACGTAGAGATACCAAATAACGTGATGCTCCACGCTGTATTGGAAACGCGCCTTTATTCTTATTATTGTATTAAAGGTTCAGTTTGAGTCGAGCATTCATACAGTCATTTTGTTCAGTTTGAGTCGAGCATTCATACAGTCATTTTGTTAATCTCGCTAGAGTAAAACGGAAATAAAGTACCTCTTAATTAAAGAAGCCTTTTAATATTTTGATCCCAGTATTATTTAAAAAAAATACTCGCATACTTGGTAATAGAAGAATTTGTCTTATTACCAAAGTCATAACTTTTCGTTAAGCTGTAAAAAAAAAGGTCACAGATTCCTTATTCTTCGAAACAGTACAGATCCCCACAAAATACTCCACAAAAAAACCCATCAGCTTTGAAACGTGTCACTTTGATATACTTGTGGATTTCGCTCGTGAAAATGTTGTATTTTGAGCACGTTGAAGTAGACAATTTCGAAGGATAACTCCTCGGTTGGCAGCAATCTTTTATGTTGGGTGTTAGAATAATTTATGTAGGGGTGATTGAGTAACGGAAAATAATTTTCAATAATCATTTCATTTATTTAATAATACCAAATAATCAGTTTGTATCTTTCTTTTAAAGAAAAGAGTTAAACTTAAGGAACATCAAGCGGAGTTTTATGATGTTATACTGAATCCTCATGGTATACAGAGCCAAGCTAATGTAAAAGAGAAATGTTATTTTAGTGCTGATTTTAGCTTTGGTTACCGCTTTCCACATAAAATCGAAGCTGTTGCTGTTGTTTCTGCATTAGTGTTGAAATTTTGATTATAATGCGGGAATTGGAGCAACTGCTTGCTAATTTCCGCTTATGTCGGCTGCTACTTGGATGCGAGAAGGATGGCCGACCAATTCCTCCCGAGTTTCCCCGTTTTCCGACTCGATGTCATTCCTGGCAGGGATTTCTACCATGGTATCATTGGAGTAGTGTACCCTGGGCCGTCTTTGTACGTATTGTACCCTTTGTCCCTGTTCTTCTGCTTGTCTCCATCCGTTAGCAGAGTTATTTTGTCGGACACTCGGGTTTCATGACAAATGAAAGTTTTGTCTAGGCGGAGGTTGTCTATCGTTACCATTAAACCTTGGCTGCCCATTCTGCGATAACCTTGACCGACAGTTGGCGTAAGAGTGGTTTGGTTTTTGGCAGTAGGAGCATATCATCTGGTTTTGGGGTCGAGGAGTGAAGTGCAACCTATTTAATCTATTGTAGCAGTTGTCTTGTGTGTGTCCCTTTTTTTTACAGAAGGAACAGATAGGCAGTGATTTCGAAGCGTTTGCATTGTTTTTGTTTGGGTAGGAGTACGAGGGCATACGCAGACTCTGATCGACTGCATATGTGATAGAGTCGCGAAGTGTAGTTTCGCCTTTGGCTTTTACTAATATTTTTAGATTATTACTCAAAATGCCGTCTTCAAAAGTTCGAACCGTCAAATCATTGTTTTCTTGTATTAAATACGTTCGTGCACCTGCATCTGGTACAGTGGAGTAAGTGAAGTTAGTGAAGTTAACATTTGAGAAAGACGCTGTCCGTATTCTTGCACAGTTTCTCTAGGCCCTTGTACAACTTTGCGTAATTCATTTTGAATCAAGGAACGTGATTTTGCTTCCTTGAAGTTTGCTTTTAAATCCCCTTTTAATTGGTTCCATGTATTATATGTTTGATATTCAATTAGCTCGAACGCAGGTCCTTCCAGACGGGGTTTTATAACATTTAGAAACAATTTTGCGTCTGCTTCCGATGTCGAAGAGGTAAATATTAAATCGCAACACGTGAGGAATTTGGGGAGATCGGCAGGGTTTCCATTGAAAGAGGGTACTAAACTATGTATATCGGATAGCTTTACTTGCACTTCCATCTTTGTTTCACAGTTAAAAAAGGTAATTCTTTAAATAGGCGTCGAATTTCAGAAAGGGCTCTTGCTCTAGATCGAGTGTAAGTCGGGGATCGATCTAGTAAACTTTTTAAAACAAATTTGGGAAAATCTTCCTTTTCACGTTTTTGTTTTGTTCTCCATAGCAACTGGGCGTGTTAACACATAAGAACAGAGCACCTGAGATTAGAAAAAAAAATCACCAAAACATTGTTCGTATCGCCAAGGATTTATAAAGGATCGTAATAAAAAGAGCCTTTTTCGGCTTTTATATGCTTCGAAAGAAACTACATAAATGGGTGACACACTTAAACGAAAGGTAGTTTTTTGTGATCAAATTAATGTTGTGATCGCCTCAGAGAAAAAAATATCGCTAAATCGAAAAGTCTCAGGAAAAGGAGCAAAAAAGAAATTTCTTCGTTTACACTGTCGAAGTCTCAAGTTTTATTTTTCTTTAAAATCTTTATAGTTTTTTGAATGCACTTTTAAATCACTATTAGGTGTCAAACTTTCTTTAATATTTTTATTTTCAATTGATTATTTTATTTAAAGTAAAAAGGGAAATTTAGCAAAGAGCACTTACTTGCTAACGGCGGTTGCTTGATGCACCACCAATGTCCGTTTGATGAAGCTGAGTCTTCGATGTGCCTTCGCTGGGTTTTTAAAGTTTTAAAGAATCGCCTCTACAAGATGCGTTGTAAGTTAAAGTTGAGTTATTTGCAGGATCCTCTGCGGGTGCAGGTACCTCTGAAAGGTGAGTTGTAATCTAAAGTTGAATTATATGCAGGATCCTCTGCGGATGCAGGTACCTCTGCAAGGAGAGTTGTGATTTAAAGTTGAATTATATGCAGGATCCTCTGCGGATGCAGGTACCTCTGCAAGGTGAGTTGTGATTTAAGGATGTTCGTTCATCCCACCGCTGCCACCAAATGTTATAAACCGTGAACCGCCGTGCTTTCCTACTTTAGGAGAAGAGCGGCCGCGGGGAGTTTCAGTATAGAACACTTAAATTTTTCTTGAAGAGTTCAATAATAAACGTACGAAGTACACAATAACAAATGTTTTATTCAAAACTTCAAAAAGATGTTACGACATAACGACATAAATATAAACGTAAACGTAATCAATCAATGATGTAATTAAATAAGTAAGAAAGTTCTAAGTAAAAGATCACCGAACTGAACGGAATGAATTAATAAATTTAAGATTAAACTTTGAGATTTACATTGATCTCAACACAAAAGCAAAAGAAACAATAATGAACTAACCGAACTAACTGAACGGAGTGAATTAATTAATTTGCGATTAAACTTTGAGATTTACTATTTGAGACAAAAAGTAAAAGAAACAATAATCATTACCGAACTAACTCAACGGAGTGAATTAATTCCGAACTGCTCGGAATGAAGGTCCTAACGAAACTCAACTTGGTTAAATCTCTTTTCTTCCAGCTAACATAGGGAAGCCGTGCTTTATCAGCAAAATAACCCACGCCGTTGGTTATCTTGAAATATACGTTGAAACTCTTAGAGGCATTGTAACCTGATACGGTTTACGATTTTCACATGTGTGGCTGCACATGCGCGCTGTGGTTATCATAAATTTAGGATTTTATGATGACTATGCAATTTTAAGGGTTTGAATTTAGCGTTGCATTTGAACAAAGAATTTACAAGTCTTGAAATTTTGTTTCAAGAGGAATTTTTGATAATTTTTGTTGACTATTGGGAATGTGTTTTCTAAGAGTTTGATTTCAAGGAAATTAGGAGTATTAATGTGTTCCAGATTGAACATATTATGGATATCGTTATGGATATCATAACAGTATCTCTGGTGCCTAAAATCAGACAGAAAAGAGGTTTAATTAATGTGTTAGGATCAATTATTTATTTATTTATTAATTTATTATTCGCCAAACAAGGCAAGGATTTTCACATGTGTGGCTGCACATGCGCGCTGTGGTTATCATAAATTTAGGATTTTATGATGACTATGCAATTTTAAGGGTTTGAATTTAGCGTTGCATTTGAACAAAGAATTTACAAGTCTTGAAATTTGAGATTTTGTTTCAAGAGGAATTTTTGATAATTTTTGTTGACTATTGGGAATGTGTTTTCTAAGAGTTTGATTTCAAGGAAATTAGGAGTATTAATGTGTTCGAGATTGAACATATTATGGATATCGTTATGGATATCATAACAGTATCTCTGGTGCCTAAAATCAGACAGAAAAGAGGTTTAATTAATGTGTTAGGATCAATTATTTATTAACTTCCCAGTATAGGAAGTTATTGTAATCGGTCCGAAAATCGAAATCGAAAATTTCAACGTATTTTCATCTTTCAAGGTCCCAGGAGCATTTTAAGCAAAAAATTGGGAGGAAGTATGTGTGTGTGTGTATGTGCGTACGGATGTGGTCATTTTTTCCTGCACGATACCGCGCGAACCAAAACTGATATCGACTTCGTTGGGGTGTCGTTCGAAGCGTATTAACCGAAATATGATCTGAAAAGATTTTCATAAAATTCGGTCGAGCCGTTTTTTTGTTTAAGCGGCGTAAGTGATTTTTGTACCTGCACGATGTCGCCCGAACCACGACAGATATTGACTTACTTGAGGCGGTTCGAAGCGTATTAGCGACAATATAATCTGAAAAGATTTTTATAATATTTGGTAGAGGGGTTTTTTGGTTTAAATGACATAAGTGATTTATGTACCTGCACGATAGTGCGCGAACTATAAAAGATATCGACTTAGTTGACGTGCCGTTCGAAGAGTATTAACCAAAATATGATCTGAAAAGATTTTCATAAAATTCGGTCTAACCGTTTTTGTTTTTGTTTAAACGACGTTTATGATTTTTGTACCTGCACGATACCGCACGAACTAAAAACTATATCGACTTCATTGAGGTGCCGAAAAAATAATATTAATGAAGAAATGCTCTGAAAAAATTTCATAATATTCGGTCGGGCCTTTTTTGTTTAAATAGAAAAACTTCGGCTAATTGTCAGAAGGCAAGTTTTGCTAATACATATCTAATAAACTCGATGGAATGAGACCCGTTCTAAACGAAGTGATCTTTTTTAAGTTCTGCACAGAGATAGCCTTCGAACAAAACATCACTTTTCAAAATCCGACAACCTTTAAAATCGTGCAAAAATTTCGTTACCCTTTACAAACAGCGCGAATTTTCAAACCTTGGATTAGCACTTTTTGACGGGGAATTGTTTTCTACGCGTGATACAGTTTCAGGAAATTGCGGTTCATCCCGGGATTTCCAGTAGTTACCATAAAATTTGTTCTTTTTGGTCAAGTTTGACAAGTACTTAACACTTACAGTTTTGCTAATATCTCCGGAAAGCTTTGGAATATCCAAATGAAGTCATTCGCTTCTCAGCTCGTCAACGGCGCTTCAGCACGCTCAATACGAATTTGAACACCCGCTTTAGTGCAGCGAACGAAATACGGAGGAAATGTTTGTTTGCTAACGTTCAGGAAAAACAAATTCTCTAGAAAAATCTTGTTGATTTACCACTATTATAGTTATTTGAACTAGATTCTCTCAGAATTGCTTTGTCATCAGTTCTGTCATCAATATTCCACTAGTGCTAAACGTATAACTATTTTGTAAGAAGTCAGTTTATTCCATCTTCGTTCATCATACTGGGAAGTTAATCGTGTGGACCGAAGGGGTCAAACCCACATCCCAACTAGTTTATTTATTTATTTATTATTCGCCAAACAAGGCACACTTAAACTAGGTATACATATATGTACTTAACTTAGATTAAACATAGTGTATCTTTTATAATATAATATAATATTACTATAACTACTGATAGCTACTAAAAACCTACTATTGTCAGAAGGGTTATGTTAGTAGGGATTTGAGTATTTTTTTATAGGATGCCTTGTTTAGGGAAGGGGAGAAAGAGGAGCTATGGCTATTAAAAACCATACAGCATCCTTGCGTAATCGGTGCGGTGTGGATATTCCCTAAGTAGTTTAGTGTGTCGTGTGTGTCGAACTACATCATTGAATTTGATTCTGTCCGACAGAAACTGCACTTTAAGCTTTCCACTTAGGACGTCAAAGACAACGCAAGATATGAGCAGTTTCCTCCTGCTAGACAACGGCATGAGATCAAGCACTTTGAGCCTGTCCAAGTAGTGCGGCAGGGTTTGGTAGTCATGGGGGTTGTGTAGATGTCTCAGGGCAAAAAGAAGAAATCTCTTTTGAATGGATTCGATCCTCCTAGTGCTCACTTGGAATATAGGATCCCAGATAGGACACGCATATTCCAGGATAGGGCGGACTAAAGAACAGAAGAGTGTTTTGGTGACCCATACATTACCAAATTCTTTGGCTCTCCTCTTAATGAAACCAAGAAGTTTGTTGGTTCTGGCAGTTATATTATCGTAGTGCAGGTTGAAATTGAGTTTTTTGTCTAGGACGACGCCTAGATCTACGATATGATCAACCTGATTCAACATTATGCCATTGAGATAATAGTTATGGGTCTGTGTGTTTTTTAAGTGGGAGAAGGTAATTGCATGACATTTGCTGGTGTTAAGTTGCAGTTTGTTTATGGTGCACCAGTCGTGTAGGGCATTGAGCTTTGTCTGCAAGAAGGCAGCATCAGTTTGGGTCTTAATGACACTATAAATTTTGAGATCATCCGCTTAAAAGAGATGTGGAGTATTTGCTAATTTTTCGGATAGATCGGAGATGAAAATATTGAAGAGAAGGGGACCGAGATGACTGCCCTGAGGAACGCCAGAGGTTACTTCGATCTCATTAGATAGAAATCCTTGGAATCTGATAACTTGTGTTCTTCCGTTCAGATATGATTTTAACCATTCCAGGGCAGAACCTGATATACCAAACTTTAATAGTTTTGCGATTAGGATGGCGTGGTCCACTCGATCGAAGGCCTTGCTGAAATCAGTGTACACAGCATCCAATTGATGGCCGCTCTCCATACCGCATAGCAATTCGGAAATAAAGACCATAAGGTTAGAAGTTGTTGAACGTCCTTTCCGAAACCCATGTTGTTGTTCGTTTAGGTATGGATCGATAAGAGGCGCAATCCTGTCATGAACAAGTTTTTCAAAAAGCTTAGGAATTGATGATAAAATGGCAATGCCCCTATAGTTGTCTACCGAGTGCTTGTCACCGGATTTATAGATTGGCGTTAGGTAGGATTTCTTCCACAGCTTGGGAAACTTTCCCAACGATAAAGATTTGTTAAAGATGAGATAAAGGGAAAACGCGATATGTTGCGAGCAGTGCTGCAGGAAAATAGGAGGGAGATTGTCGGGACCATTACCTTTTTTGATATCAATATTGTTCAGACCCGCCATGATCTCATCAACAGAAAGGGATATACCATTGAAAAGGGAAGTGTGAGTGTGCGAGTCAGTTACATCGTGTGCTGCGCTGGACAAGGGGCTATAAATTTCAGCAAACCTATCAGCAAACATGCTACAAATTACTTGGGGGCACGAGGTGTGGGCTTTACCATCCGTCATTGTTGTTGGGTAGCCTGAAGTCTTCCGTTTAATGTTAACGTAGGGGAAGGTGGGGTAAGACGGGGTAGCGAGGTAAGATGGGGACCTTAACAAAACTGATGATGCGATGTTGCTAGAAATGTTCTCCTAACGCCTTCTGACGCCATTTTGAAGTAGTTTTCAGTGTCAAAGATATTTTGGTCGAAGGTGTGCGCGTTGTCATTTGGTAAGTAGTTTTTCAATGTTTTTCAAATTTGATGTGGTTTTATCTAATTTTTGACGTTTATTAAGTGCGTGACGGTACTAAATATATGGTGTACAAGATCTACCTTATATTTTTTATTGATATTTGTTTATTTTACTATTCTAAACTTAATAACTCGTTCCGGCATGCTTAGTTTTATAACCTCAAAAAAATTATTAAAACTTGGAGTGTAGTTTGGGAAAGATGGGGTATCTACTTGCGGGTAAGACAGGGTAGGTACCCCATCTTACCCGCTTTTTTATTACTTCTTGAATCGGATCTCGATTTAATAGAAAAAAAAAATGTTACTAGTTAGGTTAATTTAATATATTTTTAAAGGTTATGGTTCGAAATTACAAAAGGAAAACTTACAGAGGGGGGTGGAGTGAAGAAAAAATGAAATTAGCCGTTCAAGAAGTTTTAGATGGAAAAAAGGGTTATAAATCAGCCAGCAAGATTTATAATGTCCCTCAAACCACACTCGAGCGTAAAGTTAACCAAGCCAGACAAAATGGAAATAGTATCCAAAATGTCAAGGTTCCCTTGGGTCCAATTTCAACAGTTTTTTCCGAAGAAGAAGAACAAGAACTTGTCACTTATTTCAAGGAAATGGAAGGAAGGTTGTTTGGTTTGTCAACTTCGGAATTGCAGAAGTTAGCGTATGAGCTAGCAGTTCGTAACCACAAACAACATAAATTTAATAATGAGCAGGGAAAAGCTGGTAAGGACTGGTTGCGAGGATTCTTAAACCGCCATCCGGACCAGAGCTTGCGAAAGCCGCAAAATACATCAGCGGCTCGTGCTGCTGGGTTTAACAGAGTGTCCGTTGGACATTTTTTCGAACTGCTAGGAAAAGCGCTTGATGATCACCCTTTTACTCCAGACAGAATTTATAATTGTGACGAGACAGGTGTTTCAGTTGTGCCAAAATCACGTCAGTGTTGTATCCGTCTATGTCAGTGTTGTATTCGGAGTCTACTGAACGATGGATCACTTGCCAGACCTGCGGTAAGTGGGCGCATTGTGGCTGTGCAGGAGTTGAAGATAACGACGACGAAGCTGTCCATCCCAAGTAACAAAATTCGTCTCATAAGGCTCTACTAGTGTCTTATGAGAGGATATTCGACTTTTTTAAGAGAGTATCACTCTCATAACTTACTCTTATAGAACACTACAAGTGCTTTATGAGTGCGTTGTGAGAATTAAATGGCACAATTATGAGAGTTATTTTTGTCTTATAAAAATACCTTAGCTCTCTTTGCAAGGGTAACTATAAGGGCGCTGTAAGAGCTATACTCTCCTTAACAGAACTGTTAGAAAGGGAGCAATATATGGAAAGGCGATGTTGTTTAGAATAAAATAATTTTTATGAGAGTTATTTGCTCTAAATAACTGTCATAAAAATCTATTCGAAAAATATAACACTTAAGAATTTAATATTTATTATGTATGATAATAAACTTTAGAATTCGATTTTTAACGAAAATATTAGTCGCAATTTTATTGCGATTGAAACTTTACCGATAATAACAACCATTCTACCTCGATAAAAATCAAAGCGCTTTAAAAATAATCAAACTTTAACATATTTTTTGAAATTTTATTTCTTAAGAAAAAAATAAAAGCTTTAGTATCGCTCAATAATTTATTTTAAATTGATTTATCATCTGAAAGAAATAACTTTGTATACTTTGCGCATATTCAATTAGGTAAATTAGCTTGATTTGTGGAATTTCGTTTCAGTATAAAATTCTATATTAAACGAAAGTATGGCCGCTCGATGGTTTACGTTTTTTTATAAGAACAAAGTTCTGGTTATGAGATGGTAGTCTTTTTGCACTAATAAAAGTCTTCTTATAAATGTTTTAACATTTTTCGTCTCATAAGAGCATTTATATAAGAAGGGATATACTTGAAGTCTTGTAAGAACTTTCTTATAAGTGTCATAACACTCATAAGGACATTTTTTGACAGTTAAAGCCTTTGAGAGTAAAGCTTTAATAAAAAAGACACAATAAGAATAGAGGTTTTCTTGCACTCAATATAAGAGTATAAACATTATCTCATTATGAGAATGAAAGGCTTAGTAACTCTAGTAGACTTATTATCTCATAATAATACTACTATGAGTGTTAATTTAATTCTTATTACAAGAGCTATCTTCTTGAGGGTATCGAAGAGTGTTAAGAGAGTCTTATGAGATAATTTCACAATTTCCAAGAGTTTTTCTCTGGAGAGTTTGTTAGTTGGGATATCTGTCCGGTTTGTGAAGACAACGACGATTAAATATTCTATACCCCATCTTACCCAAAGGGGTACACCGTCTTGCCCTATAGATGGGGCAAGATGGGGAAATTTAGATATTTTTTTAAAGTTTGTATTTATATAAGAAGAATTCTATTTTTTTGTTTGACTCATTAGAATTTAAAAGAAGAATGACTGATTATTTTCTTAATAAAAGTTCCTACATTGTACAATTAAAAATAAATGGTTTTATTTATGAAATACCTTAAAGTCCCCGTCTTACCCCACCTTCCCCTAATCAAAGAATTTTTTAGGATCACTTATGATACTATAACCAACAGAATTAATATATGCAGAGTAGGCCTCGCGAGACCTAACAGCAAATTCTGAGGCTAGTCTAATGTACTCGGAATTCAATCTCTCGTTTACATACATATGTGTTATTTTGGATCATGTTGTATAATTTATTTCTTTGATTACGTAGGAATCTAGTATCTCTATCCAGCCATGGCTCCGACACTCTATCCCGTTTTTTTAATTTTGGGTACATATTTGTCGATGATGTTGAAAATGATAGAATAGAAGCATGAAACTATCACGTCAAGATCATTGCTAGTTAGCCTATGCTCCCAGTCGACTCGGGATAATTCGAAACCAATACTGTCCAGGTCCGCGTTCTTATAATCGTAAACAAGTGCATTGTGATGTACGATGCTTGGGGATTGATGAATTAAATTCGAGGATCCACGCGGAGTGGTGGATGGAGTTCGAAAATAGGTTTTCCTCATCGGAAACGAGTACAGTATTCACTTCCTCGTGCGAATTGGTGAAGATCAGGTCTAGCCATTTACCACAAGAATTTGGTTGCCCAATAATTTGGTGAAGATCATTGCCGTAAAGAGTGTCGATAAATTTTATATCGACGGCATTAGTTGCATTAATAGGTAGTAATTTATTATCTTCCTCGTCGGGGATAAAAGAAATATTTGGTCGATTGAAATCACCGAGGATAAATATGACATCATTACCGCAGAGTGTATCGTTAACTTCCTCCACTATATGCAATAGATCGTCATAGTTGGATTCGTCGGAATTGGGGGGATATAGAACGAACCGATGAATATATTCTTCAGGTCGGATTTGATTCTTATGAAGACGTGTTCAAAAAAGGTATAACAGGGAACATGGACGCTGAAGATGCAAATCGACTTAACAAAGAAATAGATAACATAATGGCAAACCAAAATACGTTAAAAACTGATTTAAATAAACAAATTAATATAAATAATGCCATGATAAAAAGGTTTGAAAATATTACAACACATATTAATGAACAGCAAATAATTTGAAGAATATTTGAATCACTATCACGAAAATGTTAATAACAAAATTAAATCTGAAGAAGAGTCCTTAAAATATATAGGTACAATATATAAATGTAATAAATTACAATATAGACTTACTGAATTCACACTTAACTGGTCTCGCAGAAACATTGGTACTTGCTCGACTTAATATAATATCGAAGCAAATTCTAGATCCTGAAGAAATCTTAGAAATTTATCAGGTTCTCGAAAAACAGTCTTTAAAATTGATATCAATTGAACATTTATACGAATTACTAGGTCTCCAGGCATACTATAACCATACTAACATCATTTTTAATATCCAAGTCCCGATACTTTCCCAAGAAACATACTCCCTATTGCACATAATCCCTTTACCAATAAACAGTACCAAGAAAATATCCACCAAACCCTATATTATCCATAACCAACAAAATATTCAATATTTTGATGAAAGGTGTAGAAAAATAGAAGGAATTTATATATGTGAAGAATCCAGCCTGAAGGAGAACACCAGCGAATCAGCATGCATCGGAAAACTCCTAAATAACGAAGCAGCCAAATGCGACTTGATCGAAAATTATATTACAACAGAGATCCTGGAACCAGAACCTAATTTCATCGTCCTCATCAATGTGCCTGAAACGGAGATAAATTCAACATGCGAATTCAACCATCGAAGTCTAAAAGGAACTTTTCTACTACACATCGATAACTGCAGCATCCAATTCAATGGTATTGCATACGCGAGAAAAACTAGCATCCATTGGGACGAAGTCCACATCCTTCCAGCCATATTTAAAAACAGCACCGCTTCATCTTTAACCGAACATCTAAGCCTGCAAAAACTAAAAACTTACCACATCCAAAATAAGGAAGCCATCGAAATTCTATTAGCAAAATCATCAACATTAAATCAATTAAATTATACTACAATCATTATAGCAGTTGGAATCATTTTGGCAGTAATAACATATCAAATCCGAAGGAAGAAATATACTTTTACCAACCCAGAGATCCAGATAGCAGCAGCATCCAGCATCCCACAGAAGGAGCCCAGAGGCCTATTTTTCTCTGGCCATCGCTACAGTAAGGGGGGAGGAGTTACGTACCCTACACCAAGGCACGTGCCGCCAACAAATCATTTTTCCCATAACATTCCTTTAATCTCATTTTATATATTTCTTAATAATTTTGTCTGGACAATTTCCTTCAGAAATTGTCATATTAGCAAAACTATAAAATTATTCCAAGGTATGCTTTTAATTCACATTCCTAAAGCTCAGGTTTCACTGTAGACAATTTTCCACAGAAAATTATGTTATAATAAAATCTTTGTCACCTAAAGTAATGCAAAAATTCTAATTAGAATCAGTTAATATTTTAACTTGTAGCAGAACAGTTGTAATTTCGGAATAAATAAGTTTAAAGAATAATAGTTTTATATTTTTTTTTTTATCAAACGGTGATAACGATTTATTAACTCGCGCACCGAATCTTGACGTCGGATTAAAAGGTCACACTTTATGTTGCCGCATAAAACAACTTCGCCGTATGATGTTATTTTGTATGGTGAATTCAGTGGAACTGCCATAAAAAACGATGAATACATATATATATATATATGAAAAAAGATATTGTAAAATGGATATTTTTACATAAGGCCAATAAGAGTAAAAGAGAAGCCAATTATGTAAAAATAGAGCGAGATACAAAATAATTATGTAAAAATGGATGGCGGAAGTTCGTAAAATATGAATTATATGCATTTTCGAAATTAATGAAAATATTAGAAAAAGAAAAATATAAAATTGCATATAATATGAAAAATTTTGAAAATAATTTTAGAAAATTAATGAAAATAATTATTTCAAGGAATATTCTTGGTATAAGGATATACGAAAATTTGTGTACTTTGGTAATGCAGTTCGCCTAAGTACCACTTTGTAGGATATATATAAACCGGGTACCAACAAGGACTCAGCCTCTTTCGTTGATTAAGTCTCAGTGCAAAATAATTTATATGCCATTGGTGAACAAATTATAAGTACACACCTGTGAAAAACAATAGGGACAAGTAAATATTTACTGATCTTTTATAAATTGAAACTGAAAAGAAGGAACCTTTTTGCTTATTTTTAAGGCTTATTATTGACAACATTTTACCAATTGTTAGAAGTTATCTGCAGCTAAAGGTACTCGGTTTAAAGAATTTTTTTGAAAAATTGCCTTGTAGAACCTGTGAATAATTATAGGGACGAAATTATTATTTTTTAATTTATGAGGTAAAATAGCAAGCCACCTTTTGGTTTGGGTACTAATAATGGGTTTTGTTCCCTTTTTTCCGAATAACTTCAATAAGGCGCTTTGGTATACCCTGGGTTAGATTCTGGAGGTCCTGAACAGAAATGTCTTCCCAAGACGACGTTATTCTTGATTTTAACTCTCCAGCATCCCTGGTTTCTCTTTGTTGTAAACATCCCTCGCTAGCATGCCCCATAGGTTTTCTTTGGGGTTAAGTCCGGGGTTAGGGTCGGCCACTGCATTACTGGAATTCCATATTCCCTGAACCATATTTTAGAGATATGCGCATTGTGAATAGGCGCATTATCCTGTTGGCAAATGAAATTAAGATCTTCACAAATGGTGATAAATGGAAGAAGATGTTCCCCAAGCATTTCTTGATAAGCTTGTGCATTCATTCTCCCATTAACGAAAATTTCAAAATTTAATGTTCCTTTAAATGCTGCCCAAATCATCACTGATCCTCCACCTGATGCTCGCTTTGACAAAATTCGTATTTCATGCCGTAGGTCGCGCCAATAGTAATTGTAACCATTGGGTCCATCTAAATTGAATTGTTTTTCGTTGCTTTTTAGTTTCGTTTATTGAAGTTATTCGGAAATGAAATAAATGGTTAAAGAAATTTTTTAAAAAAAATTCTTTACATTAACTAAAAAATGTACTGAAAAGTAAAAAATAAAAAATATTTTAAAGAAAGCGTGAAATTTCAATTTTAATGAAAAAGTTAATTAAAAGAATGGCGCATTTTTCATCAAAAATTGAAAATATAACTGTAAATCGCGTGAGATTTACAATAACCCTCAATTTTTTGCTTTGTTAATTTCAAATTCTAACAAAATTTTTTGATGAAAAATGCGCCATTCTTTTAATTAACTTTTTCATTAAAATTGAAATTTCACGCTTTCTTTAAAATATTTTTTATTTTTTACTTTTCAGTACATTTTTTAGTTAATGTAAAGAATTTTTTTTAAAAAATTTTTTTAACCATTTATTTTATTTTCTACTTTTTAGTTTATTATATGTATTCCGCCATTTTATGATGGCAATTCTATTAGATTTAAAATTACGTCACACAGTTTACTGTATTCATTTGATACCCATGTCGTGGCTCGGTGGAACATAATTGCAAAAACGGCCGCCATCTCGGAACCGTCTTCTTGATTTTTTTACAAAAAGGTCAGATTGCATTTAGTACTTATACATGATGAGTTGAACTCAAGTTGAACCCAAGTCTAACTACATGTAAACGGGAGTCGAGTTGGGTTAAGGTTGACTGAACTCTACTCAGCTCTGCTACCTGGGTTTAGTTGAAATTATGCATACGGACATGAGTTCAGTATTTGAGTAGTTGAATTTAGTTGACAGCAGTATCTCTGTGTTTGTTTGTGATTTTTTGTAACGTGTATTGCTTCTTTATTATCAACTCACCCTTAACTCAACTATTCATCTCATCATTCATACACATTAACCACCCGAACTACGAGTGTGTGCAAAATTGGTAGTTGATCGGTTATATTTTCTACTTTTTAGTCTATTATAAGCTTTCCGCAATTTAGTGTTGGCCGCCATTTTGAATTTGGAATGACGCCACATAGCTTATTGTGTCCTACCTGTCATATCCTTTCATTTGATACCCATGTCAGAGGGACGCGGAGCACAATTTTAAAAATCGGGCGCCATTTTGGATCCGCCATCTTGATATTTTTACAAAATGGCCAGATTGCATTGTCATCCAAACTAAACGTGTATGCAAAATTTCAGCTCTATCCGAAATCGGGAAGTGGGTCAAATTTAACTTCCAAGATTTGACGACAAACAGTGTAAGTGTTGGCCGCCATTTTGAATTTGGAATGACGCCACATAGCTTATTGTGTTCTACCTGTCATATCCTTTCATTTAATACCCATGTCAGAGGGCCGCGGAGCACAATTTCAAAAATCGGGCGCCATTTTGGAACCGCCATCTTGATATTTTTACAAAATGGCCAGATTGCATTGTCATCCAAACTAAACGTGTATGCAAAATTTCAGCTCTATCCGAACCCGGGAAGTGGGTCAAATTTAACTTCCAAGATTTGACGACAAACAGTGTAAGTGTTGGCCGCCATTTTGAATTTGGAATGACGCCACATAGCTTATTGTGTTCTACCTGTCATATCCTTTCATTTGATACCCATGTCAGAGGGCCGCGGAGCACAATTTCAAAAATCGGGCGCCATTTTGGAACCGCCATCTTGATATTTTTACAATATGGCCAGATTGAATTGTCACCCAAACTAAACGTGTATGCAAAATTTCAGCTCTATCCGAAACCGGGAAGTGGGTCAAATTTAACTTCCAAGATTTGACGACAAACAGTGCAAGTGTTGGCCGCCATTTTGAATTTAGAATGACGCCACATAGCTTATTGTGTTCTACCTGTCATATCCTTTCATTTGATACCCATGTCAGAGGGCCGCGGAGCACAATTTCAAAAATCGGGCGCCATTTTGGAACCGCCATCATGATATTTTTACAAAATGGCCAGATTGCATTGTCATCCAAACTAAACGTGTATGCAAAATTTCAGCTCTATCCGAAACCGGGAAGTGGGTCAAATTTAACTTCCAAGATTTGACGACAAACAGTGTAAGTGTTGTCCGCCATTTTGAATTTGGAATGACGCCACATAGCTTATTGTGTTTTACCTGTCATATCCTTTCATTTGATACCCATTTCAAAGGGCCGCGGAGCACAATTTCAAAAATCGGGCGCCATTTTGGAACCGCCATCTTGATATTTTTACAAAATGGCCAGATTGCATTGTTATCCAAACTAAACGTGTATGCAAAATTTCAGCTCTATCCGAAACCGGGAAGTGGGTCAAATTTAACTTCCAAGATTTGACGACAAACAGTGTGAGTAAAATAAAAGCGGGCGCCATTTTGGAACCGCTATCTTGATATTTTTACAAAATGGCCAGATTGCATTGTCATCCAAACTAAACGTGTATGCAAAATTTCAGCTCTATCCGAAACCGGGAAGTGGGTCAAATTTAACTTCCAAGATTTGACGACAAACAGTGCAAGTTAAATAAAAGAATTTAAAAAGGGAACCAAGCCCATTTTTAGTACCAAAACCAAAAGGTGGCTTGCTATTTTACCTCATAAATTAAAAAATAAAATAAATGGTTAAAAAAATTTTTTAAAAAAAATTCTTTACATTAACTAAAAAATGTACTGAAAAGTAAAAAATAAAAAATATTTTAAAGAAAGCGTGAAATTTCAATTTTAATGAAAAAGTTAATTAAAAGAATGGCGCATTTTTCATCAAAAATTGAAAATATAACTTTAAATCGCGTGAGATTTACAATAACCCTCAATTTTTTGCTTTGTTAATTTCAAATTCTAACAAAATTTTTTGATGAAAAATGCGCCATTCTTTTAATTAACTTTTTCATTAAAATTGAAATTTCACGCTTTCTTTAAAATATTTTTTATTTTTTACTTTTCAGTACATTTTTTAGTTAATGTAAAGAATTTTTTTTAAACAATTTTTTTAACCATTTATTTTATTTTCTACTTTTTAGTTTATTATATGTATTCCGCCATTTTATGATGGCAATTCTATTAGATTTAAAATTACGTCACACAGTTTACTGTATTCATTTGATACCCATGTCGTGGGCTCGGTGGAACATAATTGCAAAAACGGCCGCCATCTCGGAACCGTCTTCTTGATTTTTTTACAAAAAGGTCAGATTGCATTTAGTACTTATACATGATGAGTTGAACTCAAGTTGAACCCAAGTCTAACTACATGTAAACGGGAGTCGAGTTGGGTTAAGGTTGACTGAACTCGACTCAGCTCTGCTACCTGGGTTTAGTTGAAATTATGCATACGGACATGAGTTCAGTATTTGAGTAGTTGAATTTAGTTGACAGCAGTATCTCTGTGTTTGTTTGTGATTTTTTGTAACGTGTATTGCTTCTTTATTATCAACTCACCCTTAACTCAACTATTCATCTCATCATTCATACACATTAACCACCCGAACTACGAGTGTGTGCAAAATTGGTAGTTGATCGGTTATATTTTCTACTTTTTAGTCTATTATAAGCTTTCCGCAATTTAGTGTTGGCCGCCATTTTGAATTTGGAATGACGCCACATAGCTTATTGTGTCCTACCTGTCATATCCTTTCATTTGATACCCATGTCAGAGGGACGCGGAGCACAATTTTAAAAATCGGGCGCCATTTTGGATCCGCCATCTTGATATTTTTACAAAATGGCCAGATTGCATTGTCATCCAAACTAAACGTGTATGCAAAATTTCAGCTCTATCCGAAATCGGGAAGTGGGTCAAATTTAACTTCCAAGATTTGACGACAAACAGTGTAAGTGTTGGCCGCCATTTTGAATTTGGAATGACGCCACATAGCTTATTGTGTTCTACCTGTCATATCCTTTCATTTAATACCCATGTCAGAGGGCCGCGGAGCACAATTTCAAAAATCGGGCGCCATTTTGGAACCGCCATCTTGATATTTTTACAAAATGGCCAGATTGCATTGTCATCCAAACTAAACGTGTATGCAAAATTTCAGCTCTATCCGAACCCGGGAAGTGGGTCAAATTTAACTTCCAAGATTTGACGACAAACAGTGTAAGTGTTGGCCGCCATTTTGAATTTGGAATGACGCCACATAGCTTATTGTGTTCTACCTGTCATATCCTTTCATTTGATACCCATGTCAGAGGGCCGCGGAGCACAATTTCAAAAATCGGGCGCCATTTTGGAACCGCCATCTTGATATTTTTACAATATGGCCAGATTGAATTGTCACCCAAACTAAACGTGTATGCAAAATTTCAGCTCTATCCGAAACCGGGAAGTGGGTCAAATTTAACTTCCAAGATTTGACGACAAACAGTGCAAGTTTTGGCCGCCATTTTGAATTTAGAATGACGCCACATAGCTTATTGTGTTCTACCTGTCATATCCTTTCATTTGATACCCATGTCAGAGGGCCGCGGAGCACAATTTCAAAAATCGGGCGCCATTTTGGAACCGCCATCATGATATTTTTACAAAATGGCCAGATTGCATTGTCATCCAAACTAAACGTGTATGCAAAATTTCAGCTCTATCCGAAACCGGGAAGTGGGTCAAATTTAACTTCCAAGATTTGACGACAAACAGTGTAAGTGTTGTCCGCCATTTTGAATTTGGAATGACGCCACATAGCTTATTGTGTTCTACCTGTCATATCCTTTCATTTGATACCCATTTCAAAGGGCCGCGGAGCACAATTTCAAAAATCGGGCGCCATTTTGGAACCGCCATCTTGATATTTTTACAAAATGGCCAGATTGCATTGTTATCCAAACTAAACGTGTATGCAAAATTTCAGCTCTATCCGAAACCGGGAAGTGGGTCAAATTTAACTTCCAAGATTTGACGACAAACAGTGTGAGTAAAATAAAAGCGGGCGCCATTTTGGAACCGCTATCTTGATATTTTTACAAAATGGCCAGATTGCATTGTCATCCAAACTAAACGTGTATGCAAAATTTCAGCTCTATCCGAAACCGGGAAGTGGGTCAAATTTAACTTCCAAGATTTGACGACAAACAGTGCAAGTTAAATAAAAGAATTTAATAATAATTTCGCCCCTATAATTATTCACAAGTTCTACAAGGCAATTTTTCAAAAAAAATTCTTTAAACCGAGTACCTTTAGCTGCAGATAACTTCTAACAATTGGTAAAATGTTGTCAATAATAAGCCTTAAAAGTAAGCAAAATAGTTCCTTCTTTTCAGTTTCAATTTATAAAAAATCAGTAAATATTTACTTGTCCCTAACGTTTTTCACAGGAGTGTATATGCTGAAACCAATCAAAGTGTTAAAGTATGTTAAAGGCAATTGGAAATTAAAACTCTAAAAAGGTTCAAACATTGTGAGTATTGTCAGACATGCCAGAACAACTGGTGTAATTTTGAGAAAAATATGCATGTTTGTTAAAAGGTGCCGGTAACTGGTAAAAAATAAAAAACTAGTTGGAATGTGGGTTTGACCCTTTCGGTCTACACGATTAACTTCCCAGTATGATGAACGAAGATGGAATAAACTGACTTCTTACAAAATAGTTATACGTTTAGCACTAGTGGAAAATTGATGACAGAACTGATGACAAAGCAATTCTGAGAGAATCTAGTTCAAATAACTATAATAGTGGTAAATCAACAAGATTTTTCTAGAGAATTTGTTTTTCCTGAACGTTAGCAAACAAACATTTCCTCCGTATTTCGTTCGCTGCACTAAAGCGGGTGTTCAAATTGGGATGAAACGCTATTGACAAACTGAGAAGCGAATGACTTCATTTGGAAATTCCAAAGCTTTCCGGAGATATTAGTGAAACTGTAACTGTTAAGTACTTGTCAGACTTGACCAAAAAGAACCAATTTTGCGGTAACTACTGGAAATTCCGGGATGAACCGCAATTTTCTGAAACTGTATCACGCGTAGAAAACAATTCCCCGTCAAAAACTGCTAATCCAAGGTTTGAAAAATTCGCGCTGTTTGTAAAGGGTAACGAAATTTTGCACGATTATGAAAGGTTGTCGGATTTTGACAAGTGATGTTTCGTTGAAAGGCGATCGCTGTGCCGAACCCAAAAAAGATCACCTCGTTTAGAACGGGTCTCTTTCCATCGAGTTTATGAGATATTAGCAAAACTTGTCAATTTAAGGTCTTTCTGACAATTAGCCAAAGTTTTTCTATTTAAACAAAAAAGCCCCGACCGAATACTATTAAATTTTTTTCAGAGCATTTCTTCGTTAATATTGTTTTTTCGGCACCTCAATGAAGTCGATATAGTTTTTAGTTTGCGTGGTATCGTGCAGGTACAAAAATCATAAACGTCGTATAAACAAAAAAAACGGTTTGACCGAATTCTATGAAAATCTTTTCAGATCATATTCTGGTTAATACTCTTCGAACGGCACGCACGTCAACTAAGTCGATATCTTTTATAGTTCGCGCGATATCGTGCAGGTACAAAAATAAAAATCATATGTCATTTATGACCATTAATTGATTATGTCATTTAAACCAAAAAACCGCTCGACCGAATATTATAAAAACCTTTTCAAATTATATTGTCGCTAATACGCTTCGAACGGCACCTCAAGTAAGTCAATATCTTTCGTGGTTCGGGCGATATCGTGCAGGTACAAAAACCACTTACGCCGCTTAAACAAAAAAACGGCTCGACCGAATTTTATAAAAATCTTTTCAGGTCATATTTCGGTTAATACGCTTCGAAGACACCTCAACGAAGTCGATATCTTTTTTGGTTCGCGCAATATCGTGCAAGAAAAACGATCGGCACCTCAAAGAAGACGGTATCATGGTTGGTTCGTGCTATATCGTGCAGGTACAAAAATCACTTACGTCGCTTAAACAAAAATATGGCTGGACCGAATTTCATGAAAATCTTTTCAGATCAGATTTCGGTTAATACGCTTCGAACGACAGCTCAACGAAGTCGATATCAGTTTTGGTTCGCGCGATATCGTGCAGGAAAAAATGACCACATCCGTACGCACACACACACACACATACTTCCTCCCAATTTTTTGCTTAAAATGCTCCTGGGATCTTGAAAGATGAAAATACGTTGAAATTTTCGATTTCGATTTTCGGACCGATTACAATAACTTCCTATACTGGGAAGTTAATAAATTTTTTACGACTAATAATATATTCCGCATGGTACTACACAACAAGTTGTGAAAGTTCTTCCACATATGCCATATTGGTGAAAGTAGAAGCAACATATGCAATTGTTTGTGAGACCAAATTAAAAACCCTCCATACTAGTCTAATATTGTTTAATTTTAAGCAAAAATTAATTAATGAATAAATTGCAATTTTTTTACAACAAATCAAGCTGTTCTGTTAGGTTTATTTGTCGACACACAGTTTACCTTTTTTATCACTACGCATCAGTGGTAAAAGTAAACAGCCGGCAACTAAACACTGACCCAATACCTTCTAAAGATGCATCTGTGTGAATATTTATCGGCAAATTCTGATCAAATATTTCTAAGATTGGTTGCGAGCACAATAAGTTTTTGATAGCTTCAAACGATTTTTGACAATCAGCGGACCATATCTTCATATCACGATTCTCTCCTGAAACTATGACGGAGTGTGTCTGTGAATATATGAGTGAAAAATCTATAGACCCTGGAATTGTTTCATGCAGAAAAGTCAGCAAGGCTTCCAAGCCTGTTGCTTCTTGTCTGCACCGCCCGTTATTGCCGAGACTTTTTTAGACCCTGGCTTCTGGCCTGCTGGTGCCCTTACCAAGCTTTTTGTTCCCCGTAGCCGTACCTGAGCCCATCACTCAAACATCTCCATTCCGAGTACACCAAGGAGGTCAAAAAACTCGAGACGCTTGCCCTGTACTACCAGAACGTAAGGGGGACAAGATCAAAAGCCAACGACATCCTTCAGTCATCGGCGGCTAGCGGGTTCGATGTCTGAAGAAGGCTTTCTTAATGCTGAACTCTTCGATTCCTCCTACCAAGTCTTTCGGAGGGACCGTTACACTGACTCGGAAGCTCGTGGGGCGGCGTACTCCTTGCTTGCCGCAGTCACCTTAATTGTAACCCAATTACGCTTCCTAGTTTCTCTAATCACTTAGACATTGAGCTTGTCGCTCTCAAGATTTCCTTTTCTAAATCAAATCTATTCCTGCTGTGCTGCTATATCCAACCAGTTATGATTAGCACACTTGACGATGGAGATAGGCCTCTATGATATTCTCATCTCTTGTGTTGATTATAGCCTGAGTATGATGAGCACTGGGGATGAATTACTTCTACTTGGTGACTTCAATTTACCCAATATTCAGTGGGTATTTGACGAAGTTGACGATAACTACCTCCCTGAAGTCAATATTAGTTTTAAGGAATCCTGTTTTCTCAATTCCTTATTTTCACTCGGCCTTAATCAAATGAGTGGTGTGACTAATGTGTTAGGGAGGCAGTTGGATCTTGTATTCTTTACTGACTCAGGAAACATGATTGTTGAACCCAGTCCAATAGTCATGACGTCCGCTGACAATTACCACCCTCCTCTCTTGCTAAATTACTGCTTCAACTCAAAGAACAATCCTTGTCCGGAGGCAGTAACTCACTCCTTCAACTTTATGAAGGCTAACTTTAATGAACTCTCATCTAAGCTTGCCTTGATTGATTTCAACAGCTTACTTTCCGCAAATGAGTTGGATGTCGATGTGGCACGGTTTTATACCGTACTATACGAAGCTATCGTTTCATGTGTACCGTGTACCTTTTGAGCCCAAAAATTGCGCAGTTCATCTCCACCTTGGTACAACAATGAGCTGAAGCATTTAAGGAATCAGAAAAATAGACTCTGGAAGACCTATTTAAAGAGAAAGGACTCTCCGAGTCTTACGACATTTACTGATTGCTATAACAGATTTCGTTTGCTCTCTTCTGCTCTGTATGGTGAATATCTCAGCAGCATGAGGGACCAGGTGTATACTGATCCTAGAAACTTCTTTAAATTTGTCAACTCTAAGAAAAAAGTCGATAACTACCCAAATACTATGCAGCACACTAACTGGTCTAGTAGTGAGTCTTCCTCGATTTGCAACATGTTTGCTTCATTCCTTCATCAATCTTTCACTTCCTCCAACTTTCAGCCTAATGGCAATAATTTTCGTCACATAACTCCACACCGAGAGGCTAGTAGATTTTCTCTTTCAATTTCCAGTGACGATATCGTGAAACATATTGTTGAACTCCCATACGATTGCACTTCCGGCCCTGATGGTATCCCTCCGCTGTCCTTAAATCCTGTGTGGAGGTTCTCCAGTCTGCACTGAAAACCCTTTTTAAAAAATCCTTAGATAAAGGGTATTTCCCTACTCTTTGGAAGAATTCGTTCATAATTCCTATTCACAAAAGTGGTAGCAAGAACGAAATATCGAATTACAGACCAATAGCCAAGCTGTCTGTCATACCAAAGCTTTTTGAGTCAATCATTTATTCTGCCAACCAGCCAACAAGGTTTTATTCCAGCTCGTTCCACTACCAACAATCTCCTAGAATTCACTTCCCATGCTGTTGAAGGCTTCGTTTCCGGTTGCCAACTGATTGTGTTTACACTGATTTCAGTAAGGCATTTGACAAGCTTTCCCATTCCATTATACTTTTCAAACTAAAAAAGTTAGGTTTCCCTGAAGCCTTGTATTATGGTTCCAGTCCTACTTAGCTGACAGGACCTACCAAGTCCTATTCCGTGGATCCAAATTCTGCGACCATTGAGGCGTCATCCGGTGTCCCTTAAGGCAATCATCTTGGGACCATCCTCTTTATTCTTTCTATTGATGATATTGTTGCTCTGCTAAGACACTGTAGAATCCTGATTTATGCTGATGACATCAAATTGTACCGTCACGTAAAGAGTATGGAGGACTGCAAACTTTTGCAAGTCGACCTCGACACCTTTTACTCTTGGTGTGCTAACAACAACCTGATTCTTAATATTAGTAAATGCGAAGTCATGACTTTTGGTAGGCGACGTGATCCTATAATTTATAACTACTCATTTTTTAGTGAGGGTGTCCCCGTGTTAATTTTGTCAAAGATCTCGGAAATAGATTTGACACCAAGCTGGACTTTTCTACTCATATCAACTATATTTCTTCCAAGAGCAGCTTAGTCTTGGGTTTTATAAAAGGTGGCCAAAGAATTTAACAGCACCCTGATCACTAAACACCTCTACATTTCGCTTGTCAGACCTTTACTTGAACATGCGTCCCAGGTTTGGTCTCCTCACTATTTTGCGCATATTGGAAAAATTGAGTCGGTCCAATGTAGGTTCGTTCGATTCACATTGAATCACCTTCCTTGGGAAGACCCTTTAATTCTTCCACCATATGAATTCCGACTGAAGTTACTCAACTTAAACACTCTCCACAAGCGTCGTGAGGTGGCCGATGTTTTTTTCGTCCACCAACTTCTTAATGGACGTGTCGACTTAGGTTTACGTCGTTTAGAGAGAGCCGATACAATCTGAGAGGACCACCGCTCTTACACATCAACTCCTCTAACACCAACTATGGCCGATTTGAGCCTGTTAATCGCATGTTCATTAATGTAAATAAAAATATTAATGTTTTTAGCGTGAGCATTGGTAAAGATCTCCTTAAAAGGAGCCTCTTTATTCTCTCATAACTGTTTATGTGTTTCGCATGCAATTTTTATGGCTACTTAATTTTTTATGTATGCATGTCTCAGCCGAGCCCACGTGGTCGTGGTAAATGTTTCTCAGCCCAGCTGAGAAGTGCGCCTTCTTCATAAGAAGGGAAACTCTATTATTATTATATAAATTTGTGATTTTTCCTAAGTAATTTGTGAAGGGGTTCTAAAATTACCGCGCTTTTTGGTATATACTCATGATAGAAGTTAATTTTCCCCAGAAATTGTCTCACATTTTTTGGAGTTTTTGGTGTTGGGAAATCTTTTATTGACACTTAATTATCTCTTACTGGTTGTACTTGAGGTACTACTATCTTATTTAGTTCTCTAAAATCTATACATAGTCTTGATTTTTTATTGTCTTTTTTTTTGAAGCCAAAGCTACCGGTTCCGCAAATGGACTGTAAGATTCTTCTATAAGATTTTTGTCAAGTAATTTGGCTATTTGTTCTTCTATTTCCTTTTCATCTTCAACTGAACATCTGTAAGGCCTTTTACAACAATATTTGTCCATGAGTAGATCAATACGTGCTTCATATTCACTGTCCGTTCCAATGTCATATTTGTCTTTTGCAAAGCTTTATTTGTAAGTATCTATCAGTTTGTATATTTTGGACTTCTGTGGGGTGTTTAAAGTACTCATACTCATTTTGAAATTTTCTTCTTTTATGTGTTCATGGAAATTTATTGAACACGGATTTGTTTTATCTTTCATTTCTTTTTCTTCTTCTTCTATTTTTATTTCTTCTCTTTTCTGTGTAATCTTCAAATTTTCATCTTGAACCAGTCTAAATTGTTTGATGATATCTAGTCCAATTAGAAAATCGTGTTTAAATTCTTGTTCATTAATTATATAAACATCTGCTTTTTCTTCAATATCATAAATTTTTATTTTGATAGTTGTCAAACCAATTGTTTCTTTAACACCATTAATTCTGATTAAATTATCACTCTTTGAATTATTCTTTCCTTGCACTCTTATTAATTTGGAATTAATTAATGAAACATTTGTGCCTGAATCATATACTCCAAATATTTCCAATTCTGCATTTAACAGTAGTTTGACTTTAATAAATGGTGTCATTACTCGTTTTTTTTATCATTGTAATTGAATTCAACGTCAATCACTGAACTGTTTACGGTTTTACTATTTATTCTCTTCTGACTATATTCTTCTGCTTGTTTGAACCAGCACTTTTCTTCAGGATGGAACCGAACACCTTTATTTAAATTTTCACAAGTTTTACATGGTTTCTTTTTATACTCATAGGTATTTCTGTTATTCTTGCTGTAATTTTTTCTGTTCGTTAAATATTCATGTTTTCCGATTTAATTGTAGAGGCTTGCGGTCGTTTTTACATTTTCTTTATCAATTTTATCCATTATGTAATCTGGTAAACCCATAACTATAAGATTTATCATTGTTTGGGTGCCGATGTGTTTATTGATTTCTAATAATAGTCTTTTTCTACGCCTCTTGTAGAATACGAGCATTCTGATATTGCTTTTAGACACGGAATTGCGGGCATTCCGCACCCGTGTGGAATATTCATTTCATCACTTGTTATGGAATGACTACTAGTGGCGACATCTGTTGCTCAAAAGCCAAGAATATGATGGTGTTATTCTTTTTATTTATTAATTAATAAATTAAAGGAAAAAAAGAAATATTTCAATAATAAACAATCAAAGATGTTCCGCCAGACCATTTTTGCTTTAAATAAACAATTCAAATATTAAATTACAGAACATAAAAGCATTTTTTGATTAACTTTTCGGCGGCATCTATTGTCAAATTATTTAATTAGGAATAGGTTGCGCCTTTATCCGTTCAACTGATATTGGTGCTGTTTACCAGTAAATGCCATTGATTCTTAACTGTCATTTTCTTCAGTTGTGATTTTCTATATTAATTAAACATGTCCAGTAATGAGAATTGTACGCCCCCAGACCTTATTGACTTAGCAAATAAGACGATGCTAGAGTTACTACCTACCAAATCCAAGGAAGTAGGTATATCTACATTCTTACGAACAATTTATGGATTGGCGTAAAACCAAAAATACGAACTCTTTTTCGGAAAATGTTTTTCTCGCATATTTTACTGGATTAGGTAATACATACAATGAAGTCTTCAACATTGTGGAAGGTGTACTCGATGTTACGTACAACATTCAATATTAAACATAATATTGATTTGTCTCAATATGCAAAATTACGTGCATTCTTAAAAAAACAGGCGTCTGGTTTCCAAGGAAAAAAATCAAAAATTTTAACAGCCGAACAAGTGAATAGCTTTATATTTGAAGCATCAGATATTTTATACCTTGGTACAAAGGTAAAAACCTGAATGCCAGTTGAATTAAGTTCTTATTCTTAATGTGTTATGTTTTAGGTTGTGTTAATTGTAGGTGTCATGGGTGCCTGTAGAAAAATTGAGTTGTATCAAATGAAGATACAAAATATACAAGACTTGGGTACTGCTGTTCTTATAACTGTACCAGATACAAAAACAACTAGTTGGGATGTGGGTTTGACCCCTTCGGTCCACACGATTAACTTCCCAATATGATGAACGAAGATGGAATAAACTGACTTCTTACAAAATAGTTATACATTTAGCACTAGTGGAAAATTGGCTAGTATCAGAACTGATGACAAAGCAATCCCGAGAGAAGCTAGTTCAAATAACTATTATAGTAGTGAATTCAAAAGATTTTTCTAAAGAACTTGTTTTTCCTGAACGTTAACAAACAAACATGTCCTCCGTATTTCGTTCGCTGCACTAAAACGGGTGTACAAATTCGTATTGAGCGTGCTGAAGCGCCGTTGGTAAACTGAGAAGCGAATGACTTCATTTGGAAATTCCAAACCTTTCCGGAGATGTTAGCAAAACTGTAACTGTTAAGTACTTGTCAGACTTGACCAAAAAGAACAACTTTTGCGGTAGCTACTGGAAATCCCGGGATAAACCGCAATTTGCTGAAACTGTATCACGCGTAGAAAACAATTCCCCGTCAAAAAGTGCTAATCCAAGGTTTGAAAAATTCCCGCTTTTTGTAAAGCGTAACGAAATTTTTGCACGATTTTGAAAGGTTGTCGGATTTTGACAAGTGATGTTTTGTTCGAAGTTTAGGGCGGGTCTCATTCCATTGAGTTTATTAGATATTAGCAAAACTTGTCAATTTAAGGTCTTTCTGACAATTAGTCGAATTTAAACAAAAAAGGCCTGACAGAATATTATGAAATTTTTTTCAGAGCATTTCTTCGTTAATATTCTTTTTTCGGCAGCTCAATGAAATCGATATAGTTTTTAGTTCGCGCGGTATCGTGCAGGTACAAAAATCATTAACGTCGCTGAAACAAAAAAAAACGGTTCGACCGAATTTTATGAAAATCTTTTCAGATCATATTTTGGTTAATACTCTTGAAACGGCACGTCTACTAAGTCGATATCTTTTACAGTTCGCGCGATATCGTGCAGGTACAAAAATCACTTATGTCATTTAAACCAAAGAACCGCTCGACCGAATATTATAAAAATCTTTTCAGTTTATATTGTCGCTAATACGCTTCGAACGGCACCTCAAGTAAGTCAATATCGTTCGTGGTTCGGGAGATATCGTGCAGGTACAAAAATCACTTACGTCGCTTAAACAAAAAAACGGCTGGACCGAATTTCATGAAAATCTTTTCAGATCATATTTCGGTTAATACGCTTCGAACGACACCTCAACGAAGTCGACATCAGTTTTGGTTCGCGCGATATCGTGCAGGAAAAAATGACCACATCCGTACGCACATACACACACACACACATACTTCCTCCCAATTTTTTGCTTAAAATGCTCCTGGGACCTTGAAAGATGAAAATATGTTGAAATTTTCGATTTCGATTTTCGGACCGATTACAATAACTTCCTATACTGGGAAGTTAAAAATTTGCAGAAAATTTACAATAACAGGCAAATTTTATGACCTGTTTAAAAAATATGCCAATGTCCGCCCCACTATAGCTGACGTAGATAATTTTTTTTTTAATTATCAAAAAGGGCGTTGTACCAAGCAAGTGATGGGAATTAACAAAATGGGTGCTATCCCAAAACAAGTGGCAACGTTTTTAAAACTTCCAAATCCCGAGCTATACACGGGCCATTGTTTCAGAAGAACATCTGCCACAATGTTAGTTGATGCAGCAGCCGCGGATTCAAGGGGGGAGGGGGGTCACGGGGCCATGATCCCCCCCCCCCCCAAAAGCTCGAACTATGCAATAATAGTTGAGATGGGAGAATCCAAAAGCTGCTGATACGCTTCTGATACTTGACTTGGTAACAATGTTGTCCAATAAACGAATGAAGATTTTTCTTCTGTAATATTCTTCTGGAGTTTGATTTTTTAATGATTGTCACGGTGTTTTTGATGATAAACAACCCGTGCTTCTTTGAATTCCTCATCCAATTGTGCGGCGAGAAGTTGGGCTTCAGTAAATAACCGTCGAAAAATTGAATCACGTCTTTTGGTCAGCAAGGGAATCTTTGATCATATCTGTTGCTTTTTTCAAATCTAATAAAGACGTTTGGAGTATTCGGCTCAAAGGTAAAGTTTTACCCGATATATACAAAAGCCAAAAGTTTATTATGTTATTAATGACTATGATAAAAAATCAAATAGTACGAGTATTATACGCGCCTAGAAGGTCATCTAACCATGCAGATGAAATTGGAAACTCTAGGCTGAAAAGTACAAGACGAAGATTTACCGCAGCAGATGCAGTTTTCGCGTCCTCCCACACCGAAATCTTATTAAGTGCGTCACACTGTTTTATTAATTGTTCACCCTCAAACTGCATGAGCCCAACGTGATTTTCTACCCAACTAGCAAAGTTGGTTTCTACCAGTCTAGCAAAGTCCTTCCAAGGTCAAGGTCGAAGGTCTTGCTTGAATGGCTACTTTCGTCAACTCCTGACATACCCCTTTCAAATCAGACGCCATAAACGAGCAACTATCTGTTCTAATTCCAACCAAATATTTTAGGTTTAAATCGAATTTCTCACACAGATCAATGACGATATCCTCGGAACGAATTGCTTGGTATGCATCTCAAAATATGATGAAATTCTCTGATTGCTCTGTTGCAGTAGTAGCGATAGGATAAGCTAAGGTGTTTTGTATGAGAATTGTAGGTCGTCTCATCAAATACAACTGCGCAAAGCTTTGCCGCTCTAACTCTATCCATAAGGCTGGTCGTCCACTGGAAGGGTATTCGAGCGGCTACGCGCTTCAGCGACATGAGCGGCTACATGCGGCTCTGAGATACGCGGCTACACGCTACAGGGGTCGTCCACTGCAAGCTTTTTATGCTGCTCAGTTTGAAGTAAATTTGACATAATAATTTTGTGATTTGTAAATATAGAAGGCTTTTAGTACAGTTAAATTAAGCCGAAAAAAGCGGACTAGCGGAAATGATTGGTTACAGGTTGAAAATTGGCACAGAGCTTCCATTTAGGGTTCTGAATAAGGGATTATAATACAAAATCACAATTTTATTCGTTTTTTAGCATTTTGCTCATGCTGCCAACCTACATACAAATGGAGTCACTCAAGTTCCTGTTATTTATATCAAATAAAAGATTACACATTCACCTAAAAGATGAGTCTAAGTATATTGGTTTACGATAATTAGTAAACTAGTTATTCAACTCTAAATATTGAAACAAAATACTTTTTTTTCTCGTAAACACCCTGTATTTTAGTAGTTAACCTCCTCTCTAAAACACTATTTCTCCAAATGCATCCAGGAACCATCCCTAAAAAAATTAACAACGTTGGACTACTACGTTGAACGTCTGATAACCTATACAAGTCGTGAATGAGTGCATATGAGTATTTTAAATCTTTAAAACGGTGATATTTTTTGAATGGTAATTCGTACGGGAAAATGTATAATAACTTTTTAGTAAAGAATCGCACGATCTACAAACTTTGTCAACATTATTTTATTATAGGACTTACGGTTTCAGATGTACATATTTGCAAAAAAAAACATACATTCGAATTGATAACCTCCTCTTTTTTGAAGTCGGTTAAAAACTGATATATTGACCCTAAAACCCCCTAAAAAATGAGCTTCCCGGGGTCGAAAATCGGTAGACTTTATAACGCCTTATTGAGAACCCTAAAAGGAAGCTCTGTGCCAATTTTCAGCCTGTACCCAATCATTTCCGCTATTTTTCCTGTACTATTTGGAGAAAATTATTTCCTGATTCCAGCGACCGATCCAAATTAATTTGGATTCGCGCGGCACGCTCGAATACGCCTATAGCTGCCAGCTCAAAGCCGCTTGCAGTGAACGATGTTTGTATGAAATTCTTTATATTGGATCTGTCGCGCATAGCCGCGTGTAGCCGATCATGTAGCCGAAGCGCGTAGCCCCTCGAATAAGCTTCCAGTGGACGACCAGCATAACTGCTTTCTGAATTTCTTCTTTGCAAGCTTCCGTAAGTTGATTTTGGGTGGTTTTACTGATGTATGTCGCGATTAAACCCGCGGTTTCCAAATGATGCTGAAGAGTAAAGTCACCAAATTCAACGAAGAGTGCCCTGAAGTTCCTATCATTTTCCACCAGACTATCTACTTTTCCGTCAGTGTCACGATTATAGAGAGGTTCATCATCCCTACATAATGTCCACGTAAGGAATATTCTGCTGACATCGTTCGCGGCTTTCTTTTACTTGTGCGTCCCGTTGTACACATAGATGCTAGGTTATAAAAAGTCTGAAGGAAACTTTTTTCAGCTTCTACCACCCTCTGATGATATTAGTTCCATTGGAGAAATGAAAGCGTTCCATTTTTTCCACGTAAATTTTCGAATGCTTTCAGTGTTTCGCTTTCTTGGTTTACTTTTAATACCGTGACCCCCCCCCCCCCCAAAACAAAATTCTAAATCCGCGCCTGTGATGCAGGCGGCGACATTACGACGTTAAAGCGTCATGGAGGTTGGAAGTTAACGGAAGTAGCAGAAGGCTATATTGATAATTCCTTAAATAACAGAATAAATATATCTGATAAACTACTTACACATATAACTGAACCTGGTACGTCAAGGCAAAGAACCTGTACAATTACATCCCAGAAAGAGACGCACATTATTGAACCTGAAGTGCCAAGTCCCATGCCATCTACGGTGAACACTCAGAATTCCACAATTAACAAAGCTTAATTAAGTAATATTCCTAATGTAACAATTTCAAACTGCAGTAATTTTACTATAAATTTTTTTAATAATAAAGAATAAAAATTATTTGAAAAATGTTTAAAGATGGTTTGGGAATTATTTACAAACAATATCATTGATATTTACTTTTTATAATTATTTTGGATAGTTAAAATTGTTACGAATGAGCACTACTAATATGTTATTTAGGGTTAAAATATCTTGCTGTGCTTTATGCATTTATATTTTTGACAATAGCTTTACATTAGGTAGGTACGTGGTCGCCTTCGGCTCGGGTGGCAAACTTCCACTTGTGCGGAATATGCATCATTCCAAACTTGTTACAGAATATACTATTTTTTTTTTTTTGTGGCATATTCCAGTAACGATCCAGCTTGAAATTTAAATGTAAATGTGTTCGGTCCTCACCGTCATCACCGGTCCTCAACGTCCGAAAAAATAATAACAATAACAAACCTGAAAGGAAAAGAATCAACAATTAAAAAACACCCGAAATCAAGTAACATACCTTCAAATATCCAGCAAGTTACAAAATGTCCTAAACCAGCATACAAAATTCCAACGTCGAAAACTTGAAAATAAACAAAATATCAACACAAAGAAAACAGGTTCAAAAATAAAAAAAAATACTTATCTGCCCAGTAGGAATTCTAGGAAGGCCTTACCAATGGAGCACTGAAATAAGTACTCATCTGGTAAGGGGTACCCCTTATTTTCTTGGTGCTAGATGAGCCCTTACAAACCCCATTACAAGAAAAGGCAGATGGTAAGGTGTAGTCCAGAATTATACCCAAACAAGGGAGAATCTTCCCGATGACTCAAGGGAGTTTTCCTGGAGTTTTCATAAATTTTATAGAAAAAAAGAAATTAGGCAATTATATTCGTCGATGTAAAATGCGACATTAGCATACTCAATAGCCCGGCTCTCATTCGATACGGAGGACAAGCAACTTTGGAGAAGTGGAGAATTTAGTTGGGGGACTGCTTACGTAAAGCCACTCTCGGGCTTGGAAAAAAAGGCATTTGTAAAAGATGAACAAAATAAAAGCATTTCGATACCGGATCACATATCCACAGCCGCCCATGAATATTTCTTTTTGCAATGTTCCATTTGCTGCCTTACTATACCCCTTACAGATGAGCAGTTCTATAAGTACTCTAAGGTAAGTACTAAAGTAAGGCCTTACCTCCTATGACATCGTGTGTAAAAATAAGCACTTATGCAACGGGTGATAACCCCGAAAAAAGTTGGCCCTTCAAACACCTCCTCCGGAGCCCCACCAAGAGATCCAGACAACCTAAAATATAACTAAAATTAATATAAATTAAATACGAGATAGAAATATACTTACCAAAATAAAAGCCCATTTGACCTCTATGGGCAGAAAAGGAACAGCTGATCGCATATCGCACACATATCAAGTACATAAACCCGAAAGTATATATGTACTTCGAAAGCGAAGCCCCCATCACAAGGTAGTCGCAACCATTATTCAAGTGAAAATAAATACTGACACACAGTCCCGTCAAAGTCAGATTGCATTCAGTCTTTCTAGCGAATTGACCTAGAAGACATAAAATCGCCTTGAGGTTTTCGAAGCAATTTCAATCAATCAAAAAGCAGCATTGAGGCTTTTTTTTCCTATTTTTGAATCTGCTAAGTACTGAGTTAGCATTCTAAAGGGAATCGTAGTGAAATTGCTCACTAACGACTTAATACGCAAAAATTAATTTGCAGCAACCATCCACTAACAGAGGGACGAAGTTATACCCCATCAAGCAGCAAAAGGCAACACACAAACAGCAAGGCAGCGCGCAAGCAGCAACAAACGCAAGCCGCTTCCACAAGATATTTAATCATCACACAACCGGCAGAATTCCAGGCACTTGGGCAGCTAACTGCAGAGGTCCATCAGAAATCATCCAACACGACATCCAGGTGGCGTTGATAATTTATTCAACAAAAATAAATTAACACATAAATAAAATAAATAACCAGACTTAAAGAAACTTAATAGCAAATCATAATTTCAGTTAATTAAATATTGAAGTACTAAAAATTATATTGGAATTATATTTGAAACGAGTAGTCATTACGTGAAAATAAAGAATTGTTTAGTTGTTTGGAAAGGTTATCTTTTATTGAATTACACCCTTCCCCTTCCGGCACCTTCATATATACTCAGAAATTAAATTGCTAATTCTGAACATTGGTCCTTCGAGCCGGATAGTGATTCAATAAGATAACGCAAGCCGCAAATCAGAAACATTGAAGAATTACTCGATCATCAAAAACGACTTCGAGAACGCATCGAGAAGGCATATCGCAACTTTTCCAAGGATGGACCAAGTAGAAAAACGAAAACATACTTCCAAAAGAAACTCGACGGTCTCGATGACGACTGGAAAAAGTTCTGCAATAACGAGGAGAAAATAATGAGCAAGACGCTAAGTGAAGCCGAACGCATGCATCCATACTTCAAGGACGATTGGTACTCAGAAGTGGAAGAAACGTACATAAACACCTATTCCACAATCAACGAATAATACCTCAAGATCCGTCCAGCCGCAGACCCAAGAGCCGAGCAGTCATCAACAGATCTAAATAATAGTCAAATTGCTCACCATAACAACGAGGTAAAACTTCCACGAACCTCAATACCCACATTCGCAGGCGACTATGCAGCATGGCCATCGTTCTTGGACTTGTTCACCAGCCTCATACACAACAAAACATCATTATCAGGTGCTCAAAAACTCCAATATCTAAAGGCTCATTTATCGGGGGAAGCATTGAGACTACTCAGCAATACATTAGTAAGCGATGCCAACTATGGACCTGCATGGAATCTACTCGTTGATACTTACGACAATAAGCGAGCATTGTTAAAGACACAGCTCGACATTCTACTCAGCCAACCGAAGTTAAGTAGCGAATCAGCACAAGGCATCAAGGAGCTGAAGACAAGGACCCACGAATGTCTCACAGCTATTGAGAATCTGAAAATCTCAACACAGAATTGGGACCCTATTCTCATCCATTTGCTTGTACAGAAACTACCGACCGAAACTCACCAGCAGTGGGAGCAATCCCAGAGTACTAAGTTAAGGCAAACCATTCCGACATGGCCACAACTGTTTACTTTCCTCGAAACGAGATTCAGGACGTTAGAAGCTGTCAACAACCCATCAAACAGCAAGCATGAACATCACGAGAGCAAAACCAGGGAGCATCCAAGACGAAGAACACAAACCTTCCACTTAGCAAGTCATAGCGTATGCATCCTGTGCAAAGGCACACACGCCATGAGGAAATGCCCCAAATACATATAATTGAGCATCGATGAGAGATACAAGGTAGTCAAATCAAAGGATCTATGCATCAATTGTCTGGGAACAGGCCATCGCTTATCACAATGTTCCAGCAAAAGTAGATGTTTCCAATGCGGAAAGGCTCACCATACGACTCTGCATAGAATCCAGCCAGCAGGTCAAACCAATAGCAGCACTTCACTGCCCTCAAGTTCAAACAATGAGGCACCAGCCAATCAAACACATACATACTTCGCTCAGGCAGTACCTTATGACTGCCGACAAGTACTATTGGCTACGGCGCTGGTCACCGTAATATCTCCAACTGGTCGAGAGCAGGTCTGCAGAGTACTCATCGATCCCGGATCTCAATCCTCATTCATACGTGAGTCTGTGGTTCAAAATCTACGCCTCAAAAAGGAGCCAGTACAAACAGCAGTAACCGTGATCGGTAACATGCCAGCCGGGAAGATCACAAAATGGGCTTCGCTGCAGCTAAAACCACGAAACCAACAGTCGAAGAACATCCAGGTCCAGGCACTGGTAATTAACAAAATAACTAACCCATTTCCAAATAGTGAATGTTCCAGCAAGGATTGGGCTCATTTAAATGGTCTCGAATTAGCGGATCCAACATTCTACAAGCCGGGTCATATTGACATCCTTTTGGGAGCAGATGTATTCCACATGATCATCTTGGCCGGTCTAAGAAAGGGGAACGAGGGATCCCCAGTTGGCCAAAACACGGTGTTTGGATGGATCATCTCTGGGAAGACCACTCCAGCTGCACAAACAAGCTCACATATTGAAACATTCTTCACTCAGGTGACTCCTAACGATGAGCTAAAGAGATTCTGGGAACTGGAAGAGCGTCCACCAAGATCCAAGTGGACAACCGAAGAAACCCGTTGCGAAAACCACTACAAACACAACGTCACTAGATGCAGCAACGGACGTTACCCGGTGCGGCTTCCATTTGTAGCTAATCAAATACAACTTGGCGCATCAAGACACATCGCCATTCGAACATTGATGCAAATGGAGAAACGATTCCAACAAGATCCTGATTTGAAGGCAGACTACGTCAAATGCATACAGGAATATTTGACGTTAGGTCACATGGTGCCTACCACCACCCCAGAATCAGCACTTCAAAACCAACTGCCTAACGGTACGACAACATATCGATGTTGTTAACTGCCTCACCATGCTGTCATCAAACCGAGTAGCACGACCACCAAACTGAGAGTAGTTTTCGACGCATCCCGTCCGACTGCCAACGGAAACTCACTCAATAGCGTATTATTGAATGGCTCAGTGATACAAGACTCTTTGATGTCTACACTAATGCGATGGAGAAAATACCGCATTGCTTACAAGGCCGATATAGAGAAGATGTATCGCCAAATACGAGTTCATCCAGACGATGCCGATTATCAACGAATTGTTTGGAGGGAATCACCAGATCAGCCTATACGAGACTACAAACTCTTAACCGTGACGTTCGGAACAAAGAGCGCTCCTTTCCTTGCCATCCGAACCAGGCACCAATTGGCGAAAGATGAAGCAGAAATATTCCAAATCGGCTCCAACGCTGTACTCAACGATTTCTACGTTGACGATTTGATGACTGGCGCAGATAACATAGAAGAAGCAAGACGATGCCGATTATCAACGAATTGTTTGGAGGGAATCACCAGATCAGCCTATACGAGACTACAAACTCTTAACCGTGACGTTCGGAACAAAGAGCGCTCCTTTCCTTGCCATCCGAACCAGGCACCAATTGGCGAAAGATGAAGCAGAAATATTCCAAATCGTCTCCAACGCTGTACTCAACGATTTCTACGTTGACGATTTGATGACTGGCGCAGATAACATAGAAGAAGCAAGACAGAAACAAAGGCAACTAATTCAGCTTCTCCGAGCAGGAGGGCTAGAGCTCCGAAAATGGGCCGCGAATCACAACACCATCTTGGAAGAAGTTCCGGCAACCGATCGAGAGTCTCATTTCCACTCGCAGTGAATGCAGAAGAAGTCAAAGCCCTTGGTTTATTATGGAATCCTTCCAGCGATACACTATCTTACAAGGTCAGCATGGAGTCAGCACCAGAGACATATACAAAACGGAAAATACTGTCCAAGATTGCGAAGCTGTTCGACCATATCGGCTGGCTTACACCAGTAACTATTAACGCCAAAATTTTAATACAAAGTCTTTGGCTAACAAAACTCGACTGGGATGAAACGGTCCCAATCAACATCGACAATCAACTAAGTCGATATCTTTTATAGTTCGCGCGATATCGTGCAGGTACAAAAATCACTTAAGTCATTTAAACCAAAAAACCGCTGGACCGAATATTATAAAAATCTTTTCAGATAATATTGTCGCTAATACGCTTCGAACGGCACCTCAAGTAAATCAATATCTTTCGTGGTTTGGGCGATATCGTGCAGGTACAAAAATCACTTACATCGCTCAAACAAAAAAACGGCTGGACCGAATTTCATGAAATTCTTTTCAGATCATATTTCGGTTAATACGCTTCGAACAACACCTCAACGAAGTCGATATCAGTTTTGGTTCGCGCGATATCGTGCAGGAAAAAATGACCACATCCGTACGCACATACACACACACACATCCTTCCTCCCAATGTTTTGCTTAAAATGCTCCTGGGACCTTGAAAGATGAAAATACGTTGAAATTTTCGATTTCGATTTTCGGACGATTACAATAACTTCCTATACTGGGAAGTTAATAACATCATGAAACGGCCAATCACAAAAATATGTTCACTCCCATCAAACACGGCCACAGAACAGCAGCTTTAATTCACTTCCGCCGACTAAATAGCACAGACTTCAACCAATAAATAAAAATGTGCATAAACACTCATACCAACAATGAAAATTAAAAGGCATTAAAAACGACCGTTATCAACATTTAATCGGAAAAATTATTTCGGGACCGCCATTTCACAAACTCGAGAAGAGAAAAAAACCTCAACGATGGATTATTTATGGATACACGACATCCCAGAATATTCATCGCCACCAAGAACAACTCCATCAACGCCAAGGCAGTCGATAAAACTTACATCTCCACAGCGGCCAGTAGTTAGGCGACCCTTCGAAGCAGTACCTTGTGGCCCTGAGATCCGGAAGAGGACACAACCGCGACCAATCCCTACAACAAAGCCCAGAAGAAGTCAGCCTCCGCCAAAGTCAACGAACAAAGTTCCAAAAAGGCGCATTACATTGGAGGAATATCGACGACGAAAACAGCAGCCACCGCCAGATCTAGAAATAACAGAGGAGTTATGGTAAAAAAATTCGCCACATCGCACTCCCATGGGGTAAGATAAGGCTAGCAAAAAAGACCTTCCGGATGAAAATAAAGGAGGGAACGCTTAGGTTCACGAAAAAGGCAAACCAGAAGATTTTTGTCCGTCTTCAAACACAAAGTAACGCGTGAAACAAAACAAACATAGTGTACAAATGAAGAAAAAGGCAATGAAATAAAATTAACAAGAATTTTGAATTAAAGATAAAAAATCATTTATTTATCACACCAAAAAACCATTCATTAAAACAAACTCTCCAAAAAAAAATCTTTCCTTTAAAGTTAACACTTCAAGGCGGGGAGAATGTTCGGTCCTCACCGTCATCACCGGTCCTCAACGCGCGAAAAAATAATAACAATAACAAACCTGCAAGGAAAAGAATCAATAATTAAAAAACACCCGAAATCAAGTAACATACCTTCAAATATCCAGCAAGTTACAAAATGTCCTAAACCAGTATACAAAATTCCAACGTCGAAAACCTGAAAATAAACAAAATATCAACACAAAGAAAAAAGGTTCAAAAATCAAAAAAAAAAAAAAATACTTATCTGATAACCCCGAAAAAAGTTGGCCCTTCAAACACCTCCTCCTGAGCCCCACCAAGAGATCCAGACAACCTAAAATATATGCAACACTAAAATTAATATAAATTAAATACGAGATAATATGTAATATGTTGTTGTTGTTTTGGCTAGTTATGGATTTGCGTGGCACTGATGTGCCTTTTAATGGTCCTAGCCTTTCAGCCATATAACCAAGAAACTACGTTTATAAAATTAATTTTTGTGGCCTGTTTGAAACTCTCTCTCTCTGTTTGCAGTCAGGTTGTTAGGCCACAGCAACCGTCGTCACGGTCACTAATTTAGTGAGATCGTCAAAATTTTATAAAAATTAAACAAATTGATAAAGTGATAAAAGATACAAACAAAGATTAAATGAGTGCCAAAATTATAAAGAACTATTTACTGGAAAATTATCTTTGGAACACACACTATAATATAATGAGATCTAGAATTTACTGTCGATTAAATAATGCTTTAAGATACAAGGTCAAGGTCCTTCGCTGAAAACATCCCACCCTGTGATTTGAGTAATATTATCTCAGATAAATATGTTGGCTTCAGATATAAACTTGGTAATAGTTTTTAATTTCTCATTGTTGAACGGAGACAGAAGCTGAGATAGATTGGTTGCCAAACTGAGATCATTATAATTCCTTCTGACTGATTCAAATTTTTTACATCTAAGTAATATATGCTATGTGTCATTCTTAATATTGCAAATGCTACAGATGTCATTTGGTATGAGTCGCCACGAAGCTAATCGAGCATCGTCATATGCATGTCCTGTTAAAATGCGATTTCGTCGTTGAGACCTTAAGATCTCCTATGTGCAAAATATCAAACTTTATGATAACTGAGCTTTCAAATTGCCAGCTTTTCAAGGCTACCACATAGGAGTATTTTTTGACTTGAAGTTATTGTTATATCAACATGGGAGTTTTTGCATTCGATGGAGGACATCATAAAGTTTACATTAAATTGAAAAGTGGATTTCGATAAAATTGTCACATAGGAGATCTTAAGGTCGCAACGACGATTTAAGATTCTAAATAGTTTGGGTGATAAGTTTAAATTATAGAACCAGGGGGTGAGTTTCAGGTGGGGATTTTCCTTTGGTTAATGAGACTTCATGATATGCTCTGTTCCATTCCAACCTGAGTTTGTTGTTTACATTGATTATGAAATCTTGGAGATTTAACTTGTGAGTAAGGATTTCTCCTGAGGCTCTTGCATCATTGGCTATAGAGTCAGCCACCTCGTTTTCAAATATTCCTTTGTGAGAGGGAATCCAGAGAATGAGTACGGAGTCAAAGCTTAGGGATAGGTTTTGTATCTTAGTGACTAGGTAGTTATTAGAGCTCTTTTGCAGCTGTTTAAGCTATCTGTAAGAATGATGAGTTCTTTGAACATAAGACTTTGCGACGAGGCTAACGCTGTTTTTATGGCAAGCAGTTCAGCAGTTAGTGTAGACATTGACCAGAAGGAGCGGAATTTTAGATCACAGTTTAGACTCTTAAAGAAGACTCCAATACCTGTTACATTTTCAGCTATCGATGCATCGGTCGCTATTATTAAGGCATCGCTGGGGAAAGTTGCTCTTTTTTCTTTCATAATTCTTTCTTTCGGCTTCTCTTTGACTGTTAAAAGTTCAGCTCTTAGATTTGTTGGAAGTTCATTCGCAAGAGCATATAGTACATGGTTAGGTGTAGAAGGGGTTAAACCTAGGCACTCTCTGAGATACGAGTTGGTGATAGTTGTAACTCTTTTTTCAAAAGTTTTAGACTCATCAAAGGAGAGAGGTCTGGCATATTCCATTTTGGATCTTATTAGAGATCTATATAAAAGGAGTGAGGTAGCAGGTGTTGCTCCATTTTTTTTGCTTAAGATAGAAACTACTCTGTGATTTTTTTCCAGAGCGTCAATTGCTTCTTTTAGATGTAAACGACTATTCAGGCTGTATGCGAAGATTCTGCCTAAGAATTTTAGGGTTTTTGTTGCCAAAATGGGATGGGAGTCAATGAATAACGAGATCTGTTTGTGCCTTCCAACAAAAATAGCGCGAGTTTTGGAGATGTTGATTAAGAGTTTTCTTTCGGTTGCAATGTTGTAAAAATGGTTCACAGCAGCTTGTAGTTTAGATTCAACCGAACTAGTGTATTCACCTCCAGTGATAAACATAAAGTCATCGGCAAATTGAAAGACTTCAACATCCCATATGGAGACATCATGAAGTATGGATGTATAGATGTTAAAGAGTAGAGGACTTAGAGAACTGCCTTGGGGTATACCCCCACCGACTTTTTTGATATCTTTCCAAGTTGGATCTCTCTGTTTGCAAACACTCTGGTGATCCAATTAATATGACTTAAAGGAATATTATATTGTAAAAGCGTGGTATAAAGTAGAAATAGGTCAACTCTGTCGTAGGCGCTGTCAAGATCAAGGGTAACTATAGCAACGACCTTGTTCGTGCGTTTGTAGTTATGGATTGTTTGGTGAATTATATTTAAGCAAGTGGAAGCAGACCTACCTTTGCGATAGGCAAAACTATGATTGGGAAGTATCCTATTGGATTCTATGATTCTTTCGATATCCTTTTTTATTAGTAAGTTGGTAACTTTTAGACGTACATTTATCAGCGAGATTGGCCTGTAACTAGTAATAGCATTTGGGTCTTTGCCTTGTTTAAGGATTGGGACAATTTTGATGTTTAACCACTCTGTTGGACTAATTCCGGACGTGAAAAGATTACAGATGGTTTGAATAAAGGCTTTTTGTCCATTGAGTGACAGGTTTCTTAGCATCTCATACGTAATTTTATCAGTGCCAGGTGCGGTCTTTGTTTTTTTTTTTTTGTTTGAGTACCTCATTTATTTATTTATTTATTTATTTATTTATTTATTTATTTATTTATTTATTTATTTATTTGCCAAACAAGGCATACTTAAACTAAATACACAAGAGTTCTTATAGACAAACACTGGCATATATAATTATTTAATTCTAAGGAGTGTTTTAGGTTGTCAGGAAGGATTTAAGTCTTTTTTTATAGGATGCTTTATCTATTGAAGGGGAGTAACATGATCTATAATTGTTAAAGACCACGCAGCATCTGTTAACGTGCTCATTCTTTGCATACTCGGTCCTATGTGGGTATTCCTTGAGCAGTTTCGTATGTCTTGTAAGTCGGGTATGTTCATTGAACTTGATCATATCCGACAAAAACTGCACTTTAAGGTTGCCGTTAAGGACTTCTAAGGTGAGAGACGCGATAAGAAATTTTCTTCTAGAAGAGAGTGGCAAGAGGTGCAACACTTTGAGCCTTTGTAGGGTGGTAGGCTTAGAAAGTCTCGCGGATCGTGTCGACTTCTCAGAGCAAAGAGGATAAACTTCTTTTGAATTGATTCCATCCTGTTGCTACTTATGAGAAATATGGGATCCCAGATGGGACATGCATATTCCAGGATAGGGCGGACTAGAGAACAGAAAAGAGTTTTTGTGACCCAAATGTTGTCGAATTCTTTAGCTCTTCTCTTTATAAAGCCAAGAAGTTTGTTGGCTCTGGCGGTAATATTATCATAGTGCAAATTAAAATTAAGTTTTTTGTCCAGAACGACACCTAGATCGACAATGTGATCGACTTGATTCAACACCGTGTCGTTGAGATGATAATAATACTGCTGTGTGTTATGTTTACGAGAGAAGGTAATTGCTTGACATTTGTTGATGTTAAGATGCAACTTATTAGTGGTGCACCAGTCTTGTAATGCATTGAGATTTGACTGAATAAAGGATACGTCGGTTTGGGACTTAATGACACTATATATTTTGAGATCCTCCGCGTAAAAGAGATGCGGGATATTCTCTAATTTCTTGGAGAGGTCAGCGATGAATATATTGAACAGAAGAGGGCCAAGATGACTGCCCTGAGGAACACCGGAAGTTACATCGATTTCCTTTGAAAGGAATCCTTGAAATCTGATAACCTGTGTTCTTCCGTTGAGATATGATCTTAACCATTCAAGAGCAGAACCTGTTATTCCAAATTTTGAGAGTTTAAAAAGTAAAATATGATGGTCTACATTATCAAAGGCCTTGCTGAAGTCAGTGTAAATAGCATCGATTTGATAGCCCTTCTCCATGATACAAAGGAGTTCGGAGACTAAGACCATGAGGTTTGAAGTGGTTGAACGCCCTTTTCTGAAGCCGTGTTGTTGTTCATTTAAGTGTGGGTCGATTAAAGGTGAAATTTTGTCGTGGATGAGTTTTTCGAACAGTTTGGGGATTGTTGATAAAATAGCAATACCTCTGTAGTTATCCACTAAATGCTTATCAGACGCCTTATGGATTGGTATGAGGTAGGATTTCTTTCACAACGTAGGAAACTTTCCTAACGACAATGACCTGTTAAAGATGAGATACAGAGGGAATGAGATATGATTTGAGCATCGTTGGAAAAAACTAGGGGGCAGATTGTCAGGTCCATGACCTTTTTTCGGGTCAAGGTTGTTTAAACCAGTCAGTATATCTTCAATCGACAGGCATAAATCATCTATGAGAACTGGAGGGTGCGCATTAGTTGGATCAGTGTGCCTTGGAATAGAGTTGGGGCAATAAATTTCGCTAAACCTATCAGCAAACATGTTACAGATTGCTTGGGGCATGAGGAGTGCATTCTACCATTTGTCATTGTTGAGGGATAGCCTGATGTCTTTCGTTTTAAATTAACGAAATCGAAAAAATTTTTGGGGTCTTTTATAATGCTATCTCCAATGGAATTGATGTATGCGGTATAGGCCTCACGTGACCTAAGATTAAATTCTGAGGCTAACCTATTGTATTCCAGTTTCAATTCCTCGGTGAAATTAGGGTTCTTTTTTATCTGGTTATACAGTTTGTTTCTCTGATCATCAATAGTCCACTCAGCGGCACCGACAGCAGCGTATCCGTTGCGGGGACGTCCCGCTCGGACCGCCAGCTAACGGATCAAAGAAGGAGAAGAATAGTCCACTGATTAGTGTATGAGTTGAAATTATCATTGATCTCTGGGATTTGAGATGTAGATACAACTTTTGAACAAAGGAAATCGACAAAATCAGAGGGTTGCAACTGATTGGTGAAAAAATCATTTCTTGACTTTCTCCCTTTAAGATTGTTGATGAAATTTCAGAAATTTTTAATATCAGTTTTGTAGCATAGCTCATTTATTAGTTTTGCCCAGTTGTCTCGCTTTAATTTTTTTTTAATTTTTTGAAATTGGCATCAAGTTTATTATGTGTTATTAGATCACTAATTGCTCCTCTTCTATTGAAGGATGCTAATGCTATAGATTTAAGTCTGAAAAGTTTGGTGAGGTCTGCATTCCACCAGCTTTTTGGGGTAAATTTGGCACTTTTGGAGTTGATGACTATTATAGATTCTTTGATAGTTTCTTTGATTTTATTCAAGATGTCATAGGGGCCCTCTTCTTTAACAGTTACGATGTTCAATTTGGAGTTGACCTTACGGTTGTTAATTGTTGAGCGTTTGTCTCTTGAATTGGGTAGGCAGATTTTAATACTAATTTGGATGTGGGGGCTTAACCCAAACGAAATATTTTTGGGAATGGATCTAGCATCCAAGTCAGAAAAGTTCATGAAAAAAAGATCTATGATGGATTTTGAGTGCTGGGCAGATCTTGATATTCAAGTGGCAAATCAGTTATTTATATTAGTGAAACCCATACTGGACATGATATCTAAAAGGATTTGTCCACGACCGTTGGTTAATGAGTCCCCCTACTCAACATTACGTCCATTATAGTCCCCTGCTATAATGGCTCTAGGGAATTGTGAAGCCATATTACTTATTTTTATTAACGCATTTTTAAAAAGAAGGTTGCTCATATGAGGTGTGGTATAGATTGAGAATAGAGTGACGTTTCTCACAAGGTTGGTTGTGGTAATCCCACAAGACTCTAGTTGGTTCCCACAATGAATTTCTCTAAACATGATATTGTTTTTGATGGTTATAGCTGTGCCGCCAAAGCCATCTTGTCTAGACTTCAAGATTACATTATAGCCTGGAATCTTGACCTGCTCCGTTGGCAAGAGCCAGGTCTCCGCTATAATTAAAATGTCAATATCATTTAGACTTAGGAAATGCACTAATGAGTTTAGGTTTTTTTAAATTCTTTTATTTAACTTACACTGTTTGTCGTCAAATCTTGGAAGTTAAATTTGACCCACTTCCCGATTTCGGATAGAGCTGAAATTTTGCATACCTACACGTTTAGTTTGGATGACAATGGAATCTGGCCATTTTGTAAAAATATCAAGATGGCGGTTCCAAAATCGCCGCCCTGAATGGCTCACTCACACAGGAACCTCAGGAAAACAGCAACAATGCACAGCCGATAAGAATCAACACCCGGGCCCCATCCAAGACGGAAATAGTAACCGCAATTCATGCGATGGCCAATGGTAAAGCAGCTGGAAAAGATGGCATCCCGCCAGAATTGTTGAAAGCCGACTCAAGCCTCATAGCAGATGCGCTTCAGCCAATCCTCGAATTAGCATGGAACACCTGTACCTTTCCGGAGGATTGGACGGAAGGTATCATAGTCAAAATACCTAAAAAGGGGGATCTAACAATATGCGACAACTGGAGAGGCATCTGTCTATTATCTACTGTGGGTAAAATCTTGTCCCACACTATACTATCAAGAATAAGAGAGGCAGTAGATCAAACGCTTAGAAGGCAGCAGGCCGGATTCAGGAAGGGCCGTTCATGTATAGATCACATCAACACCTTAAGAATAATAGTGGAACAGTCTACTGAATTCCGATCCCCCCTTTACCTTGCTTTCGTAGATTATGAGAAAGCGTTCGACTCGGTTAATAGGAGCTTTATATGGCAGGCATTACGGCGACATGGACTGCCGGATAAGATAATAGAATTGATAAAAGCCCTATACAACAATTCCAAATGCAGAGTTCTCCATAACGGAAAATTATCCGACAGCTTTGAGGTGAGTTCAGGAGTACGACAAGGATGCTTACTATCCCCATTACTATTTCTTATAGTAATAAATGACATTCTTGTTGGCGCTCTAGATAGTAGAACAGGCGGCATACAGTGGGGTTTGCTAGATCGCCTTAAGGACCTCGACTACGCAGATGATATCTGTTTGCTGGCCCACAGACATCAGGAGCTAAAAAACATGTTAAACAATTTGGCAACAGAAAGTAGTCTAGCAGGCTTAAGGCTGAATCCGAATAAAACCAAAGAAATGCGGATAAATGCAAACACACTTGAACGAACTGCGCTGAATAACCGTGACGTGGAACTGGTAGATAAATTCTGCTACCTCGGTAGTATTATTACCGAAAATGGTGGTGCAGAAGAAGACGTCAGTTCCAGAATAAATAAAGCACGAAGCGCATATGCATGCTTGTTCCACATATGGAGATCAACGGAGATCTCAACCAACACCAAATTGCGGCTGTTCAACTCCAACGTTAAGGCAGTTCTTTTATACGGTTGCGAAACATGGAAAGTCACCCAATTCATCACAGGGCGCCTACAAGTCTTCATAAACAGATGCCTACGTCGTATCCTAAAAATCCGCTGGCAAGATAGAATTTCAAATGAAGAGCTATGGCGCCGTGCCGGCCAAGAAAGGATAGACGACCAAATCAGGCGAAGGAAATGGAATTGGGTTGGCCACACCTTGCGACGCGATAACGAAAATCTAGCCAAACAGGCCCTTGACTGGAACCCGCAAGGATCCCGTCGAGTTGGAAGACCTAGAACAACGTGGAGGAGAACCCTACTAGCAGAGGCCGCAACTACTGGGAGATCCTGGTCAGAGCTAAGAGCTGTCGCGCAAAACAGAGTCCGCTGGAGGGCAACTGTTTCCGCCCTATGTCCCACGAGGGATTAAGGGGCACATAGGTTCCAAAATGGCGCCCGATTTTTGAAATTGTGCTCCGCGTCAAATCTTGGAAGTTAAATTTGACCAACTTCCCGGTTTCGGATAGAGCTGAAATTTTGCATACACGTTTAGTTTGGATGACGATGCAATCTGGCCATTTTGTAAAAATATCAAGATGGCGGTTCCAAAATGGCGCCCGATTTTTGAAATTGTGCTCCGCGGCCCTCTGACATGGGTATCAAATGAACGGATATGACAGGTAGAACACAATAAGCTATGTGGCGTCATTCCAAATTCAAAATGGCGGCCAACACTTACACTGTTTGTCGTCAAATCTTGGAAGTTAAACTTGACCCACTTCCCGGTTTCGGATAGAGCTGAAATTTTGCATACACGTTTAGTTTGGATGACAATGCAATCTGGCCATTTTGTAAAAATATCAAGATGGCGGTTCCAAAATGGCGCCCGATTTTTGAAATTGTGCTCCGCGGCCCTCTGACATGGGTATCAAATGAAAGGATATGACAGGTAGAACACAATAAGCTATGTGGCGTCATTCCAAATTCAAAATGGCGGCCAACACTTACACTGTTTGTCGTCAAATCTTGGCAGTTAAATTTGACCTACTTCCCGGTTTCGGATAGAGCTGAAATTTTGCATACACGTTTAGTTTGGTTGACAATGCAATCTGGCCATTTTGTAAAAATATCAAGATGGCGGTTCCAAAATGGCGCCCGATTTTTGAAATTATGCTCCGCGGCCCTCTGACATGGGTATCAAATGAAAAGATATGACAGGTAGAACACAATAAGCTATGTGGCGTCATTCCAAATTCAAAATGGCGGCCAACACTAAATTGCGGAAAGCTTATAATAGACTAAAAAGTAGAAAATATAACCGATCAACTTCCAATTTTGCACACACTCGTAGTTCGGGTGGTTAATGTGTATGCATGATGAGATGAATAGTTGAGTTAAGGGTGAGTTGATAATAAAGAAGCAATACACGTTACAAAAAATCACAAACAAACACAGAGATGCTGCTGTCAACTAAATTCAACTACTCAAATACTGAACTCATGTCCGTATGCATAATTTCAACTAAACCCAGGTAGCAGAGCTGAGTCGAGTTCAGTCAACCTTAACCCAACTCGACTCCCGTTTACATCAAGTTAGACTTGGGTTCAACTTGAGTTCAACTCATCATGTATAAGTACTAAATGCAATCTGACCTTTTTGTAAAAAAATCAAGAAGACGGTTCCGAGATGGCGGCCGTTTTTGCAATTATGTTCCACCGAGCCCACGACATGGGTATCAAATGAATACAGTAAACTGTGTGACGTAATTTTAAATCTAATAGAATTGCCATCATAAAATGGCGGAATACATATAATAAACTAAAAAGTAGAAAATAAAATAAATGGTTAAAAAAAATTTTTAAAAAAAAATTCTTTTCATTAACTAAAAAATGAACTGAAAAGTAAAAAATAAAAAATATTTTAAAGAAAGCGTGAAATTTCAATTTTAATGAAAAAGTTAATTAAAAGAATGGTGCATTTTTCATCAAAAAATTTTGTTAGAATTTGAAATTAACAAAGCAAAAAATTGAGGGTTATTGTAAATCTCACGCGATTTACAGTTATATTTTCAATTTTTGATGAAAAATGCGCCATTCTTTTAATTAACTTTTTCATTAAAATTTAAATTTCACGCTTTCTTTAAAATATTTTTAAGCTATTGCATAGCTTTTATCGCAGGCTTTGAGCGGGGTGACCGAATTGAGAAATTCCGTAACGAAAAAAAACCTAACACGAGAGGGGAAATTTTATGAAGCGCCTACTTCGATGTTTAAAAATTTTAAAAATTTCAAAATTAAACGGAAGTAAAGTGTCTGTTGACAACTGTTACACGAAACTCCCCTCTACAAAATAATAAATAAGTTTCTAAAAAATCAATAATTTTTAAGCTATTGCATAGCTTTTATCGCAGGCTTTGAGCGCGGTGACCGAATCGAGAAATTCCGTAACGAAAAAAACCTAACACGGTGCGTCATTGAATGGGGTTTACCCAAACCGCTAAAGCTATAGGGCTGAAATTTTGACAGTGCATCCCTATAATGGCGTGGACATCCACTAAAAAGCGATTTTTCGAAATTCATCCCCTAAGAGGGTGAAATGAGGTTTATCCAAACCGCTAAAGCTATAGGGCTGAAATTTTGACAGTGCATCCCTATAATGACGTGGACATCCACTAAAAAGCGATTTTTCGAAATTGATCCCCTAAGGGGGTGAAATGGGGTTTACCCAAACCGCTAGAGCTATAGGGCTGAAATTTTGACAGTGCATCCCTATAATGGCGTGGACACCCACTGTAAAGCGATTTTTCGAAAATCATCCCCTAAGGGGGTGAAATGGGGTTTACCCAAACCGCAGGAGCTATAGGGCTGAAAATTTGACAGTGCATCCCTATAATGACGTGGACATCCAATAAAAAGCGATTTTTCGAAATTCATGCCCCAAGGGGGTGAAATGGGGTTTATCCAAACCGCTAAAGCTATTGGGCTGAAATTTTGACAGTGCATCCTAATAATTGCGTGGACATCCACTATAAAGCGATTTTTCGAAATTCAACCCCTAAGGGGGTGAAATGGGGTTTACCCAAACCGCGGGAGCTATAGGGCTGACATTTTGACAGTGCATCCCTATAATGGCGTGGACATCCATTAAAAAGCGATTTTTCGAAATTCATCCCCTAAGGGGGTGAAATGGGGTTTACCCAAATCGCTAAAGCTATTGGGCTGAGATTTTGACAGTGCATCCCTATAATGGCGTGGACATCCACTAAATAGCGATTTTTCGAAATTCATCCCCTAAGGGGTTGAAATGGGGTGTATCCAAACCGCTAAAGTTATAGGGCTGAAATTTTGACAGTGCATCCCTATAATGGCGTGGACATCCAATATAAAGAGATTTTTCGAAATTCATCTCCTAAGGGGGTGAAATGGGGCTTACCCAAACCCCTGGAGCTATGGGGCTGAAATTTTGACAGTGCATCCTTTTAATGACTTGGACATCCACTAAGAAGCGATTTTTCGAAATTCATTCCCTAAGGGGGTAAATTGGGGTTAACCCACACCGCTGAAGCTGAAGGGCTTTAATTTTGACCGTGCATCCCTATAACGACGTCGACATCCACTTAGGAGCGAATATCAAAGAAAAACCTTGAATTGATATCGGTGAAAAAATACTGCATAAATAAAATAAATAAATAATTATGAGTTGATAAAAAATGCTATGCAATAGCTTTACCGCGGCAGTTCTCTAGTGCCACAGCCCTTTTTTTTTATTTTTTACTTTTCAGTACATTTTTTAGTTAATGAAAAGAATTTTTTTAAAAAAAATTTTTTAACCATTTATTTTTTTAAACTCTGAATATTGATTTGTAAGAATCAACATTCTGGGTTTATTACAGGTTCAAGTGTAGTTGTGCCAACTGAGGTTTTTTTGCATTCCATTATTAAGTCATCTAATGTTTTTATTGTGGACTCAGATAACGAGTTGCCCTGTCTCTCCGTATCAGATATATTATTTAATAGTGAAAGGTAGTCGACTTTAAATTTTTTTATTAGGTTACTTATATCTGTATATGTCGGAGGCTTTGTAGGGTGATTTGAGGAGTCTGAGTGATTCTTTATGCTGGAGGTGGTTTTTGGCGGATCAATGGTGATCTTGTTTGTAACTTTTAAGTTTCGACCTCTATAACACTCTCCTTCTGACTGGGAAGCAACTGAGTTCCAAGCAATTTTTGGTATTTGTAAGTTGGTGTTAAAGGGATTTGGTTTAGGGTTAGGGGTAATGGGAGTTCTATTTTTAGATTTGTAGTTCCTCCAAGCGTCATTTCTTGAGTGCGATCCCCTTCTCATAATTTGGACCAGATCTAATTCTCTCCTCCATATAGGACACGATGAATCAAAAGCTGCATGTTGTCCTTTGCAGTTTACACACTTGAGATCTTTATTGAATTTATTGCTCTCACTACAATCTGGATTTGCACATCTTCCACAGATGGCTGTTTTGGATTTGCACAAAGTGCTAATATGTCCAAATCGTTGGCACCTATAACATCTACTCGGAGGAGCTACAAATTTGCTAACCGTGAAGGAGTATAGTGAATTTTAAGATAATCGGGCGAAATTTTTCCGTCTATAAAAATTTTGACCCTACCCGTGTCCGAGAACATCATCCGATCCCCAATTCTTTTTTTCCATTTAATTCTGAAGACCTTTCTGAAAGACCATTCCGGATTACCGCTTCTTAGGGCTTCGATGAGTTCTACTTCATTGATGTCCGAATCAACCCCGTGAATCATGATGGGCGTGGAGACTGCACCCAGAGGTATGTAGCTTCTCCAGTTGGGAGCAAGAGGGTTGCCTTTCATGAAATTGTTGGCATCGAGCGCCTTTTTGAAAACTATTTTTACTTTATTGAAGGCCACTTTGGTAGTGGTCTCAATTCCTTTACAGTCTCTCAAACTGCGTCCTACTGAAAGTGGACTTAAATCCTTTCTATCCTTATTAGTATCAGCTACAAAAACATGGAAAGGACCTTGGTCCAATTCATTGCAAAAAACTCCATTGGTGTTGCAAAAACTTGAACTATCTAGAGCTGATTAGGGGTTTTCTGATACTTCACTAGATTAGGGGTTTTCTGATACTTCTGAGTGCAGTCACCAGGAAAAGATTCATTTACATTTGTTTGATTAATCGTCGGTTCTATACAACCCGATTTGTCTGAACCAGCTGAAGTACTAGTGCTGGGTGAATCTTTTGCTAAGGAGACTGTTGAAAAATTTGGTTGGGGGAGTGAATGAGATAAAAATATACTTACCAAAATAAAAGCCCATTTGACGTCTACGGGCAGAAAAGGAACAGCTGATCGCATATCGAACACATATCAAGTACATAAACCCGAAAGTATATACTTCGAAAGCGAAGCCCCCCACCACAAGGTAGTCGCAACCATTATTCAAGTGAAAATAAATACTGACACATAGTCCCGTCAAAATCAGATTGCATTCAGTCTTTCTAGTGAATTGACCTAGAAGACATAAAATCGCCTTGAGGTTTTCGAAGCAATTTCAATCAATCAAAAAGCAGCATTGAGGCTTTTTTTTCCTATTTTTGAATCTACTAAAGTACTGAGTTAGCATTCTAAAGGGAATCGTAGTGAAATTGCTCACTAACGACTTAATACTCAAAAATTAATTTGCAGCAACCATCCACTAACAGAGGGACGAAGTTATACCCCATCAAGCAGCAAAAGGCAACACACAAACAGCAAGGCAGCGCGCAAGCAGCAACAAACGCAAGCCGCTTCCACAAGATATTTAATCATCACACAACAGGCAGAATTCCAGGCACTTTAGACCAGTCATTAGAGATTTTTTCGTGTTATAAAATTGTACTGCAAACTGCTTGCACTACTACTTCAGGGGTATCTCATAGATTACTAAAACCAAAAAACCAGCCAAAATTTACTCATGTGGAATTGTTTAAACAATAATTAGCAACAAAAATGGGTACTTTTTCCCTTTTTTGGCGTATACGATAAAAAGTACTGGATGAATCACGTTACTCCCAACAGAATATTTATAGAGAATTGAAAACCCAACAAAATGGGGTTTACTAGACCTCGATCGGATAATTTTTCGAAAAGAAAAGCTAGAAAACCCCTTAAAAAGGCCACTTTTTTCAAAAACTCATACCTCTGTTACTTTGCAATATTAGGGTATGAATTTTTGGGACATAATACTCCGGTACATATACTTTAAACTGCCAAAAGATGAAATTTGTCGCATGTATAGTTTCTGCATAATTGCAGTATAAACAAAATGGACCCTAATCTTGCACATTGCGCCAATATTAGCAGAGTAGCCCGATTGAAATTTCCAAAACGGTTTCTGAAAGTATAGGCTAGGGGCTACAATTTGTCTATCTCACATTTTAATATAAGTGTGGAGAACAATGCTAAAAATGCTTTTGAAAATGGTACATAGGGCGAACATTCTAATTCGAAACGTATCGGGCCTACATATATGTATATGTTGTGGGTGGAGTATACTTCTTGTACGTGCAGGAAGCATGGTTTACAATGCTCAAATTTGTGCGCAAACTGTACCGAAATAATGTGCTCTAACATATCTATAGAAGACTAGCAAAAACCCGCGTGCATTGCAACGCCTTTCAATAAAATAAGATTATGGGGACAGAGTCTGCGATAGGAAAAAGCTATAGTGAAAAAAGAACAAATCTGTGAAAATTGATGTTGGGAGATGACCGCCATGGACTAAATGATATATTGAGTATACTATATTGCCTATGGTGTTCTATTTATCACACTCTTTCATTTGATACCCATGTCGAAGGGGTGGTGAAGAAAATATTAATCCGCCCTCTTGAGATGGCCGCTATGGACCAAACGATATATTGAGTATACTATATTGCATATGGTGTTCTACTTATCATACTCTCTCATTTGATACCCATCTCGAAGGGGTTGTGAAGAAAATGGTAATCCGCCCTCTTGAGATGACCGCCATGTACCAAACGATATATTGAGTATACTATATTGCTTATGCTGTTCTACTTATCATACTCTTTCATTTGATACCCATGTCGTAGGGGTTGTAAAGAAAATGGTAATCCGCCTTCTCGAGATGGCCGCTTCGGACCAAACGATGTATTGAGTATACTATATTGTTTATATTGTTCTACTTATCATACTCCTTCATTTGATACCCATCTAGAAGGGGTTGTGAAGAAAATGGTAAACCGCCCTTTTGAGATGGCCGCCATGGACCAAATTATAAATTGAGTATACTATATTGCTTATGGTGTTCTACTTTTCATAGCCTTTCATTTGATACCCATGTCTCGGGTGTTGTGAATAAAATGGTAACCCGCCCTCTTGAGATGGCCGCCATGAATCTAAAGACATAGTCTATGACATTCTTATTATAATGCCCTTTCATTTGATACCAATGTCGAGGGGTAGTGAAGAAAATGAGTATACTATATTGCTTATGGTGTTCTACTTATCATACCCTTTCATTTGAAATCCATGTCGAGGGGTGTGAAGATAATGGTAATCCAACCTCTGGAGATGGCCGCTATGGACCAAACGATATATTGAGTATACTATATTGCTTATGTGTTTTACTTATCATACTCTCTCATTTGATACCCATCTCGAAGTGGTTGTGAAGAATATGGTAATTAGCCCTCTTGAGATGATCGCCATGGACCAAACGATATATTGAGTATACTATATTGTCTATCGTGTTCTACTTATCATACTCTTTCATTTGATATCCACGTCGAAGGTGTTGTGAAGAAAATGGTAATCCGCATTCTTGAGGTGGCCGCTATGGACCAAGTAACATATTGAGTATACTATATTGCTTATATTGTTCTACTTATCATACTCTTCCATTGGATACCCATTTCGAAGGGGTTGTGAAGAAAATGGTCATCTGCTCTCTTGAGATGACTGCCATGGACCAAACGATATATTGAGTATACTATATTGCCTTTGGTGTTCTACTTACTGTTTTTTGTTCAAAGAAAAAAACTACTTTAAAACAAATGAAAATTATTTGACACCATTTGGCCTCTAGTTACAGCACACACTGATAAAAAGGAACAAAGAGTAAAGTTCACTTTAGAATTATAATTCACTTTTATTTGACTAATTCAATTTTAGGTTTTAGATACACAATTCAAAATAACAATATATAATTCATCAATATAATTCACTGAATCAATGTCATTACATTTTAACTTTTAAGAGCTTTGCAGTTATTAAGGAAAATAATAAATAAAAATTATAAGAATGGTTAGTTTATAAGATTGAATTAAAGTTTACTGTATTCACTCGATGTGAACATCCACTCAAAAAAATATATATTATTAATCACCCTCATCAACGGTGTTAGCTAAAATAAACAATCCGCTTAATCACCTCAACAACGATGGAAACTAAAATATCAGATTAATTAAATTCCTCATCCACGTTGATCACTAAAATCACTTCAAATTCAAAGCAGAAAAACAAGTTAAAATATTATTGTAACGAATCAAGGAAATCGTAAAAAAAATCGTTCACCATATCAAATATTATTTATTTAAAGAATAAAAGGAAAATTATGAAATATGAATATTGTATTGTGGTAATTAAGTACTCACCTGACCTTGAAAGTTGGCCTTGAACTTTGATTTGGTTGTGGACAAAGGGATTGTTAAAATCAAGGTCAAAGGAAAGAGGAATTAGAAATTACTGTTCATAGTCTGTTCCCATGAACAAGGAAAAGGAAAGTTGTTAATATTAATTCTCGGTATATTCCCGAGAATTAAGGAAAAAATTAGTAATAATAGTAGTTCTCGGTCTATTCCCGAGAACTAAGGAAAATTAGTAAATAGTTGTAGTTCTCGGTCTATTCCCGAGAACTAAGGAAGATTAGTAAATAGTTGTAGTTCTCGGTCTATTCCCGAGAACTAAGGGAGATTAGTAATAGTTCTCGGTCTATTCCCGAGAACTAAGAGAAAAAATATTAGTAATAGTAGTTCTCGGTCTATTCCCGAGAACTAAAGAAAATTAGGAATAATAGTTCTCGGTCTATTCCCGAGAACTAAGGAAAATTAGGAATAGTTCTTGGTCTATTCCCAAGAACTTTAAATGGAGGAAAATAAAAGCTCAAGTCAACTTACCTTCCAAGCGTGCGGTATCCAAAGAGAGGAAGATTCATGGGTGCAACGATTTTTGTTAACTCACTTGAATTCGATTCAAGTGGGGATAGAAATATATAACGGGATGACTGAAGTGATTTTTGTTTGAATAATGCAAGTGGGAATGAAAATTTTAATTGTGCATGTGTTGAGGTGAGAAGTGTTACCAGAGTAAATATTTATTCGAGTGAATGTATGAATTTTTGAGTGAATGTTCTTAAGAAAAAATTTTGTTTCTTAAAGTTATATTAGTATTAATGATAATGATGTTAAATGATGCTACTCAATGTCCATGTGATCCAAGGATGATGTAAATTGTTGATAAGTTCTTGATGTTCCCTTGTTAGAGCTGAATGACCGTGATTGTTGCTACATATGTAATTGCCCAGGAGTGTATGTAATTGCACCTGGTTTCCTAATGCGGCTTTATTTTTCTGAAATAAAAAGTATTAACGTGCCCTAAGGTGAAATGGTGAACGAAGAAGGGAAAGAAAACATGAAAGATAAACTAGGGAGATTTATATTATGTTGTGAAGAATTGAACATGCTCCCCCCCGTTGAAACACTTGGAGTGTTTTAATATGACACTTTGACCTGGAGGAGTTGAAAGCAATCAAGAGTTAAAGAAAAGAGGTTGAAAGAAATAAGAGTTTTTTTTTTTAAATATCGACGATGAGTTAGTTTAGAGAGAGGAAGTTCTTTTGTAAATTTTACACAAAGAAACAAGAGCAAGGTTTAAATATTTTAATGGTTGTGATTAAATTTTAATTCAATTTTGGAGGCATTCATATCGACTGGAAATAGACAAACTTTAAGCACTGGTATTTATTGACTGGGTAGAATATTGTTAGAAAAGTTAGAACATGAGGGTTATTTTGAAGAATAAATAAAATACGAAGAAACATTTAATTTTGGGTTTTCTATGCTACGTTGGACATCGTTCCTTGCATTGAGACGCTTGTGATGTTTTTAACAGCTAACTGTTTGTCCGCTGCAGTTGAGTACTTTAAAATGTCCTTGTGTCTTGTTGTAGGTAAAATATTATTTGTAAAATTTAATGAGTTAACATTGATTAAAGAATTACTTGTGTAGCAAATTGGCTTAGACGAACTAATAAAAATATTACAATTATTAGGAGATGAAATTATTGTTAATTTAGGTAGGGATTCTGTAGATGTAATCGGCAAGGAATTTGTTTTCAAATCTGCATTTGTTTTATTTGATAACTTAGTTTTGCCGTTAATTTTATTGCTGAATTTTGTACGTGTAACATTTTTCGAGGATGAGATAGTCTTCTTATCAGCTGTTAAAGGTATAGATAAGGGTTTATTAAGCCTAGTGGTTGAAACATTTTTAGAATCTGTAACTGGTAGTGGCTTGGGAATGTGCGTGCACACAGGAGCTGTTGATCGTGATGAAGGCGATCCATTTAAGTATGGTTGATACGTTTGGGAGAAACCCTTGTAATTAGGTTGGCCAAAATTAGTTAGTGTGGTTGTAATTGCATTTTGGTGTTTAGTGGTAATGGGATTAGTGGAACAATTTTGAATAAAGTTATTAGACTGTTTTCGATTTTCTTTAGAGGATCTTGAAACAAAACTTGAAAAGCAATTTGCAGGGAATGTGTTTAGAGCAGATAAATATGAAGATGGTTCTGGTTTTGGAAGTGGGAATATAGCTTCAGTACTTGCTGATTGTATGGTAGATTTTTCACTTCTTGAATTTATTGGTCCGAATAAAAGCCAACCAAGTAAGGTATTTTGAGCTGTAGGAGTACCCTTATGACCTTTAATTAGGCCATCTAGGATCAAATCTGAATACACATCGGCTCCAAGTAGTAAGTCAATTTTTCCCGGTAAATAGTAATGGTGATCAGCCATCTTAAGGTTATCTAAATGAGTCCAACTTTCGATTGGTAACCGTGAGCATGGTAGTAGATTTGTGATTGATGGAACAATTAAGGCCGTAACAGGAACTTGCACCTTTGTGGATGGGTCCGTTGGTTGTATTACAAAGTCGATTCGTTTGGTAACTTGAGTAACCTCAGTTTTATTCAATCCTTTGATAGTCATCGATACAGAGGAGCCTTTCATATTAATTTGTCTTGCTGCAGTTTGAGTGATGAAGGACACTTCCGATCCTGGGTCGACAAGAGCTCGTAGTGTCACCATACCTGCTTTGGTTGGAACATTTACCAAGGCAGTAGCAAGAAGAGCTTTAGATATTGGTTTGCTTTGATTAATACAGCAGAGAGATTGGGTATTAAGAAAGACCGTAGAGTCGGTGTTATTACGGTTGGAAATTGGTTGGGCATTATTCAGGTTGGAAATTGATGTCTCTGGAGAAGAGCTTGAAATTTTAGAGTGTTGTACCTTATTGGGAGTTGAAACTTGTACATGATTTCTGTGTAGTAAGGTATGATGAGTTTTACCGCATTGTCTGCATCTAAACTTACTAGAGCAATTTAAAGTGGAGTGAGAATTTGAAAGACAGTTAAAACATAACTTGTTGAATTTAACAATGTCATATTTTTGTTGACGAGGGAGACTTGAAAATTTAGAACATTTGTATAGTGTATAAGATTCCTTACAGCAAAAGCAGGTACCGGTCGTCGAGGATGAAGCAAAGTGTGTAAGGAATTTAGGATTTGATCCACTATAAGGGCGTTGTTGAGTGTTAATTTTGTGCTCTGAAATAGATTCAAGCATGCGGAAACGCTTCTCGAGAAATTGCTTAAGTGTTTCGAACGTTGGAAGTGTGGATTCCCCATTTAGTTCTGTTTCCCACATCCGATGAGATTCAGAAGGAAGTTTTTGAACAATAAGATAAATGAGAAAGGGATCCCAATAAGAAGTGTTAACACCTAAAGCCTCCAACTCGCACAAACACTCGTTAGACCTATCCAATAAGGATTTAATAGAGTTCACCGATTCACTAGATACTTGTTTAAGATTGAATAAATTTTTAAGTTGAGAATTAACTAGAACCCTGTTGTTATTGTATCTGTGGAGTAATGTTGACCATGCCCTTTCATAGTTAACATCTGTTATTTGAAATTGTCGGAGGAGATGCTCAGCTTCGCCAGATAACACGGACTTTAAATAATGCAATTTTTGTGCATTGGAAAGTGAGGGATTTTGGTGGACCAATGAGTTAAATAGATCGTGGAAGGAACGCCATGATTCATAAGAACCTGAGAAAGAGGGAAGTGAAATTTTTGAAAGTCGCAGTAGCTGTGTTGACATTGATGATGAATTTAAGCGCGTCGACTCATGCGGTGAAGGGCTTGGTGGAGGTGTTTGTTCCTCAAATTTACTTAGGGCAGTTCTTATTCCACCTATAAACTCAAAATACTTATCTTCAAGATTTAAATATGTATCATTAACAAAGTAATCACAAGTGGGTTTATCAACTAAGTTTGCAAACAGTAATTCAAGCTGAATATGATTCTGTTCTATTCGCGACCATTGTTCTCGAAATTTAGTGATCCGTTCGGATATGTATTCCTTGGTTCTTTTGACAAGAGCAGTCTTCTTATAGTTGGAGATGGCTTTGTTCAAAAGATCAATGTGCACCTTTTGCAATTTTAAGGCTTCATGAAAAGAGGTTTCTGTAGCCATATTGACTAGTCAATCACAAACCTTGTAAAACAACTTTGAACTGATGTATCACGAATGTTTCACTTGCACTTGATCACAGTTAGGGCGTTATCCCCTGAAATAAATAAATCGAGAACTAAGCTTTAGTAAATTGGGCGTATCTGTAAGAACTAAACTCTTTTAAACACTTGGTGTGGAAGAAATTGATATAGGTGAGAGACTCACCTCGAGAGTGTAATAAATTGGGTTGGTATGAAAACCTTCCAATTGATTTGATTTGAAATGAGGGGCTTGCCTCAGAAAATAGTATAGTTGGGGACTAGGCTCATGTAAATTTAGCTTGGTGCTTAAGACCTTGCAACAGGTGAGGGACTTGCCTCGAGAGTGTACTAAATTGGGTTGGTATGAAAACCTTCCAATTGCTTTAATTTGAAAAGAGGGGCTTGCCTCGGAAAATAGTATATTGAAATATAACTTCAAGTGAATAGTTCGAGATTAGATTTATATTTAATTTCCTGACATGAAACACTTTGTCTTAAAAAAGGTAATATAGAATTTCTTGTGCACTAAGTTCACACGAATGGTTGACACTAATATTCTTCGAATGGTTGCATGAGTTTAAGAACTTTACTTCCACTGAAACTTTTAAACAATATGCACTGCACTTAGAAGCACATCCGGCTCGAAGGACCATATGTTTTTTGTTCAAAGAAAAAAACTACTTTAAAACAAATGAAAATTATTTGACACCATTTGGCCTCTAGTTACAGCACACACTGATAAAAAGGAACAAAGAGTAAAGTTCACTTTATAATTATAATTCACTTTTATTTGACTAATTCAATTTTAGGTTTTAGATACACAATTCAAAATAACAATATATAATTCATCAATATAATTCACTGAATCAATGTCATTAAATTTTAACTTTTAAGAGCTTTGCAGTTATTAAGGAAAATAATAAATAAAAATTATAAGAAGGGTTAGTTTATAAGATTGAATTAAAGTTTACTGTATTCACTCGATGTGAACATCCACTCAAAAAAATATATATTATTAATCACCCTCATCAACGGTGTTAGCTAAAATAAACGATCCACTTAATCACCTCAACAACGATGGAAACTAAAATATCAGATTAATTAAATTCCTCATCCACGTTGATCACTAAAATCACTTCAATTTCAAAGCAGAGAAACAAGTTAAAATATTATTGTAACGAATCAAGGAAATCGTAAAAAAAATCGTTCACCATATCAAATATTATTTATTTAAAGAATAAAAGGAAAATTATGAAATATGAATATTGTATTGTGGTAATTAAGTACTCACCTGACCTTGAAAGTTGGCCTTGAACTTTGATTTGGTTGCGGACAAAGGGATTGTTAAAATCAAGGTCAAAGGAAAGAGGAATTAGAAATTACTGTTCATAGTCTGTTCCCATGAACAAGGAAAAGGAAAGTTGTTAATATTAATTCTCGGTCTATTCCCGAGAATTAAGGAAAAAATTAGTAATAATAGTAGTTCTCGGTCTATTCTCGAGAACTAAGGAAAATTAGTAAATAGTTGTAGTTCTCGGTCTATTCCCGAGAACTAAGGAAGATTAGTAAATAGTTGTAGTTCTCGGTCTATTCCCGAGAACTAAGGAAGATTAGTAATAGTTCTCGGTCTATTCCCGAGAACTAAGAGAAAAAATATTAGTAATAGTAGTTCTCGGTCTATTCCCGAGAACTAAGGAAAATTAGGAATAATAGTTCTCGGTCTATTCCCGAGAACTAAGGAAAATTAGGAATAGTTCTTGGTCTATTCCCAAGAACTTTAAATGGAGGAAAATAAAAGCTCAAGTCAACTTACCTTCCAAGCGTGCGGTATCCAAAGAGAGGAAGATTCATGGGTGCAACGATTTTTGTTAACTCACTTGAATTCGATTCAAGTGGGGATAGAAATATATAACGGGATGACTGAAGTGATTTTTGTTTGAATAATGCAAGTGGGAATGAAAATTTTAATTGTGCATGTGTTGAGGTGAGAAGTGTTACCAGAGTAAATATTTATTCGAGTGAATGTATGAATTTTTGAGTGAATGTTCTTAAGAAAAAATTTTGTTTCTTAAAGTTAAATTAGTATTAATGATAATGATGTTAAATGATGCTACTCAATGTCCATGTGATCCAAGGATGATGTAAATTGTTGATAAGTTCTTGATGTTCCCTTGTTAGAGCTGAATGACCGTGATTGTTGCTACATATGTAATTGCCCAGGAGTGTATGTAATAGCATCTGGTTTCCTAATGCGGCTTTATTTTTCTGAAATAAAAAGTATTAACGTGCCCTAAGGTGATATGGTGAACGAAGAAGGGAAAGAAAACATGAAAGATAAACTAGGGAGATTTATATTATGTTGTGAAGAATTGAACACTTACCAAACCCTTTCATTTGATATCCATGTCGAGGGGTTGTAAAGAAGATGGTAATCCGCCCTCTTGAGATGGCTGCTATGGACCAAACGCGTGCTTTTCTGTTGAAATTTTTTTGCTATAAACCTCACGGAGCCCGAGACCTTTCCAACGAATGCAAAACCGTGTATATTTCTGGAATTATAGCGTCAGGAAGGAAAACCCGACTTATTTTTATATTATAGATATTTGCATAAAAGAAGATGAAAATCAATTATAATATAATTTTTTACGAATTAAGCTACAAATAGAATGATGATCGCGAGAATGAAAATAAAAGTATATATGTAAGGTAGCTAAGCGAAGAAGAGACTGTTGCACAAAAAAGCATGATGCTTAAGCTGGTTATTTTATTGCATATTTCTTAGTTGATGCCTTTTATTTTTTTCCATTGAATAAACTGTAAAATGTTCATAATATTATTAATAATTATTTATTTTCAATCAAATTAAGCATTGATTCCAAATAAGGTATGTTCGCAATATATAATAAAAAAAACGTAATGTACCTGTTACCATTATTAAAAAATACGATAGTGTATTTTGTTAAATAATACTTTCCCTTTAATAAGTATCTGTTCAATTAAATATATGTAGATTCCGACTGCATATATTTTTTACTTTATGGATAGAAGGTTTACTCCAATAAGACTTAGATAGAATATTTTCCATTTAATTTATAAAAAAATTAAATTATTCTTCATGCATTATTTAGCTTTCATGAAGTTCATTTACCATGAAGTGCTGAAAGGCAACTCAAATATTCAATTCACTTGCAAAAATGCTTCGAAAAATTGCCACGAAGCTTCACATGATTATTAGCTACCTATTACACTTTTTTAATATGGAACAAATCGTCACATGCTGCTTGCCTACATTTATCTTCAAGCCATAGTGACGAAAAGCTGCATATGAAGCTTTGGTATGCGGCCGGCCTAACGCCTCCTTCGTTACTTTATACCCCGCCACCGCTACCTCGAAACTTCTCGAATTAGAATGTTCGCCCTATGTACCATTTTCAAAAGCATTTTTAGCATTGTTCTCCACACTTATATTAAAATGTGAGATAGACAAATTGTAGCCCCTAGCCTATAATTTCAGAAACCGTTTTGGAAATTTCAATCGGGCCACTCTGCTAATATTGGCGCAATGTGCAAGATTAGGGTCCATTTTGTTTATACTGCAATTATGCAGAAACTATACATGCGACAAATTTCATATTTTGGCAGTTTAAAGTATATATACCAGGGTATTATGTCCCAAAAATTCATACCCTAATATTGCAAAGTAACAGAGGTATGAGTTTTTTAAAAAAGTGGCCTTTTTAAGGGGTTTTCTAGCTTTTCTCGGCGAAAAATTATCCGATCGAGGTCTAGTAAACCCCATTTTGTAGGGTTTTCAATTCTCTATAAATATCCTGTTGGGAGTAACGGGATTCATCCAGTACTTTTTATTGTATACGCCAAAAACGGAAAAAGTACTCATTTTTGTTGCTAATTATTGTTTAAACAATTCCACATGAGTAAATTTTGGCTGGTTTTTTGGTTTTAGTAATCTATGAGATACCCCTGAAGTAGTAGTGCAAGCAGTTTGCTGTACAATTTTATAACAAAATCTGGCGTATTTTTCGCTCTAATGACTGGCCTACTTGGGCAGCTAACTGCAGAGGTCCATCAGAAATCATCCAACACGACATCCAGGTGGCGTTGATAATTTATTCAACAAAAATAAATTAACACATAAATAAAATAGTAAATCTTAAGGTGCGTATCCACCAAGAGTTTTGTATCCGCACTATCTCCATACATTATCCGCCAAAGTGTCTCCACCAAAATCAATGTTCGAAGATAAAAAATGTGCGGAGATAAAAAGTGCGGAGACTACACACGCACACCGATATTCCAGTGGATACAAAACGTATCCATTGAAAAATGTTCTGGGTCGGTGCGGAGAACTTCTGCGAGGACTGTGCGCGGATATGTAAATTCAGTGGATACGTGAAAAAAGACTTCGAAAAGTCTT